>CAEGAE010054724.1:0-39192 GCA_903067095.1 Girardinus metallicus
TATATATTTGTCTCCTAGGACAGTAAAAGCCATGGATTATGTGTTATATTTTTGAGATAGCATGAGATTGTGTATTTCCATAATTATAGATTAGCACAGAAATGATCTACATAACTGTCATATTATCAGCTGGATGTATGTGCCTCTCTTCATAAACACTATTAGATCTTGCTATATCACCAGCATATTTATAAATCCTAGTTGTAACACTTCCAAGATATATGTGTTATTCTCTATCAGCATTTGGACTCAAAATATTAAAATCTGGAACACAAAAAACTGAGAATCAAATATTTACAGGAAGAGATGTTACAATTGGAAAACCAAAATCACCAAAGAGGCTCAGAATGATTTTAAAGTTTGTTAGCAAAAAAAAGTTGTATATCTTTCCAAAGTATTAATTGTTTTTAACACAATAAATATTAATCCAACACAGCAAAAAAGAGCGAAATTAGAGTTGAAGGAATGGCTTTCTTTTTTTTCCTGTTGGTTCCTGACCTACTCTGGGGTTTAGTCTGGGAAGGGGTGGAGACAGAAAAAAGGGGGGAGAGAGAGGAGGAAAGTCAAAATGAAGTGGGACAGATCCCCCTCCCACCACCGTTACCACGCTATACTCCCCCACCACACATTTACATGTGGACACACACTTCTACACACACGTGTGCGCGTGTGTGTGTGTGTGTGTGCAACATGCTCTTCAAAGCCAAGTGGTTTTAATAGACATCCAATTAGACGAAGACATCTGGGGAGCTGCTGTTGCAGATAAATAAGGTGAAAGGAAGACAAGATTCAGTCACCTCTCTGAAACTCCTGAAGATCAGGGGGAAGCCGCTGATAGAGGCAGCAGCAAAGAGAGGTGGGGGCCTAAAGAAAGAGGGAGTCACACATGGGAGGAAAGAGGAGAGGCAACACAGCGCTCCTGCATTCAGACTCCGAGAAGCAAGGAGAGAGGACAGACCGGGAGCTTAGCTCACTGACAGACGCATAACAAGAGAGGGGAGAAAGACGAAACCAGTGAGGGTTTGGTTACAATCTCAAGTAACTTCAAAACGAGCTCAGGCACAAAAAGAGAAACAAAGGAGGAAAAGAAGACAAGAAAAAGTCTGGATTTCTAGACTTTTTAGGGGAGAAAAAAAACTTTCCTTCATTGCCTGGATTTTTTTTTTTTTTTTTTTTTTTGGACATTCTTAAGAGAAGCATCATAGATTTTTTTTTCTGTCTCCAATTATTCCTTTTCAAATACTTTAAGTGTTTTACTCATTCTCTTCTGCCTCTCTCCTGTACTTCATGGACTTGAGGATATAAATGGGACTTATGCTTATGAGATAGATTATAGATAACATTGCAACATTTATATTAATAAAGTTATAATTTGTGCTTTTCTGTTGAAGGATTTGGAGCAAAAACCTCCTGTTGTGAGGTGATCTTAGATTTGGATATTGACACTTTCCAGAAAAAGGGGACATCAACCAAATCAGCTGCAGCACCACCAGCAGCTGATCCTTCATCATTCTTCAAGTACAGGAACTGTAGCTCTGCTGCTAAAAGCCTTGCTCTGATCCACTGCTGTCAGACTGTTCTCACCCCAGTTGTTCCACAGGTTTCAACACCTTCTGTCCCAGAGGAGGTCTAGTTGGTGGGCCGGGGGGGGGGGGTTCTCCCGCTCTCTTTCCCTCTCCCTGCACCCAGCTCAGCATGCCCCAGCCCCTGAGCTCCTCCACAGCTCTCCCAGCTCCACTACCATGTGTAGATGGACAGTGACACAAGGTGCACCGGTCGCCTGGTTCTCCTCCTTCCCCTGCCGCAGACCTCCATCACTCTTCTTGCCCCTGACTTTCCTCCTGCTGCTCCTCTTGCTTGGACCCTGTGCTTCATCGACAGACTCTGAAAAGAACCATGCACCAGAGGGGACTCCTACGCCACCTTGCTGGGCGCCACTTCGCCCATCGTCTGCAAGGTTTCCACGGGCAACAAATGTGTCGCTATCATCTGCGACGGTTGTCGGGCGACACGTGCGAAGCAGCTACAAGCATCTTCAAGGAGATGTGCGCAGGAGGAAGCTGTTCTCCTATCAGAAATTCTTTCTTCGCATTGGCAAGGACGGAAATGTCAATGGCACCAAAAGAGAGGATGATCCATACAGTAAGTTAAAGTTTATCTCTTACGGCATATATTTGACTTTTACTTAATGGCCCAAATAATACTCTTTACCAGTGCTGGTGCCCGGTGAGTTTTTAGTAAACTGTTTTGGTAAAACTTAAAGGTTATTCTAAAGCCACCAAACACAAAGCTCCTACTATCAATGGCCAAAGACACAGAAGTTTTTCTTCTCGTTTATCTACAAGGAATTAAGTTTTTGTGTTTCTTTTTTGGAGCATGCATGCACATTGAGACAGGTGACTGGGCAAAAGAACAAATAACCCCGCTGCATGCTTCTAGCCATGTGCGGAGGCAGAGCATATTTGTCTGACTACAAAGAGCTTGGTAGAAGAAAGCTTGACAGAAGAAGAGCAGGAGGGAAGAAGAAGGAGTAAAAAAAAAAAAAAAAACTAAAACAAGTAAGCCAAGCAGATAAAAACAAAGAAGTGGAGACGATCCACTGGAATCAATTAGAAATCGCCCTCAGAAAGTTCTTCATCTTTGATGGGAAATATCTGAAACAGCTATTACCAAACCCCATGGGGAGAATGACAAGTCCACTTACTCCTTGCTGCTATTGTGTTGCAGCTCTAACACTAGTCGGCATATGCTAAGTTTGAGGTTTTACTGACTCAGATGTAAAGTGATCTCTGCCTCTTTCTCTGAATGTGCATTTTCTGGGCTATGAAATATGATTTAACCCCCATTTATCCTGAGAGGGGTCAGTGAGAACACAGGATTATTTGTCGGTGCCACTAAGCTTCACATTTGTACAGCTGTCCTACTTCGCACTGGCTCCAGCCTTTGTCTTGCTCTGCCAAGATACTTCTCTGACATTTTCACTGCAGGCTGTGTGAAGTTATACTTGATAAAGGGTGGCATGCATGCCCCGAACCAAGTGCCCAGTTTGCACACCAACATATCTAAATACTTCAAAACTTCCCCTTGCGAGGCTTATCACAACCAGTTATGGTTGATTGAGAGCAGAAAATCAGCTGTTATCATTCTTTTATCTCATAGTTAAACACATCTGGAAGTTCTCCAAGACTGCCAGAGAATTTTGGCCTCTGAGCAGCTCGGAGTAACTCCGCAGCCTCAGGGCACACTGACAGTAGTTGTTGAGGGAGAACAGAAAAATACTCCCACGCTTACCTACCCCAAATTCTCCACCAAGTTTACTGAATCCGACAGACACCATCTGATAAACATAGAGAAATAATTTTTACTTTGAATATTGTCCTGCTGCTTCAAATCATCTTCATTTTTCTTAATCTCAGTCTGTGCCCGTGAGAGTCATTCTAATTAGAAATACACCGGTCAAGATTGCGTTTCCGTGGTTACAATTTGGCTATATTAGGAGCAGGTACATCGTGGCGCTGTGTGCAATATTCCATAGTAAAGACATTTTATGTCGTTGATTAGCATGCTTAGCAGGGATAAAGCCACTGTCTGTGTTTATTCTCCCAAGAATGTAGATCCTTCACTTACCTTTGAAATATGACAAATACCTGGCAACATTTGAAACAGCTGAAAGCTCAAAATGATATAACTTTGGAGTAATTTGTTCAGTCTTCCTGTTGTCTGCTTTAAGTTTTGCTTTCCATCACTGTCTGGCAGCCTGGATAAATCACAGACATTCCCCAACATAATGAAAATTGTTTCTTTTTTAGAAACTTCTTACATCTCTGTCACATCAACGATACAGAAACATCTGAATTTTAGTCCTCAGCGAGAGCCTCCACAAAGAATGTTGATGCTGCATTCCCTGATTGGAAAAAGATTTTTTTTTGGAGCTCACGAACAGCTGGTTACCCATCAGGCCCAATCAAGGAGACAATTGCTTCGTGCATATCTACTTGCTTTACTATAGGTCTTTATCTCTCATACATATGTCATAGGTCTCCATGCATCTGACCCTGGGACTTTTGGAGAATATGCCTCCCCTGCTGGGAACACACAGACACACACGCATGCAGCTGAGCAGAGAGAGGCCACTTTTGCACATGGCCTCCATATGGCAAAGCCCACTTTTATTGGGGCCAGTGTGAATATATGTGGGGGTGTGTTTGTCTGTGTGTGCCACTCAGACACCAAGTTTTTGCCAGACATGGCTGAAGGAATTTCAATTAGCGTCTCTTCCTCCCTCCCTTTGCCCACAGTGCTCTCTGACACACTCATGCGCATGTATGGATGGTTTTACACACACATGTATGGAGCTCTGCCATCAGGCTGCAACATGTCACTGACTATAATGGAATTACAAAGGCAATTAATCAGACTGAAAAGCTCTTGCATGTCATTATAGTAGAAAAATAGTAAGCACAGTCTAGAGTGAGAACCATGCTGCAGGTCTTCATTCTTGTGGATTGAGGTTTTGCGTCTGCGCACAAGCCTGCTATATAGAGAGATCTGTGCACTCCTTGTACTTTTTTGCATGAGCTCTGAACAAATTGCACCCTTCAAAGTAAAGCAAACAGAGCGTAACTTAATTCTGCTCCCTTGTCTTTGAACCTGAATGTGGTTTTTCACTTCCCATGTTTCATGTTATTCACACGGTCTCTCTTGCTCTGGAGTTTGCGCACCAACAGGTTTTGACCACACTTTTGTGTTTGTTTTAACATTTCAGATCATAACATTGTTCATGTACACTGTGATGATTTCATAGCTGATAGAAGCAAAACAACTGCTGCACACAGAGCAAAGAAACAAATTGCTTGTTTGATGCAGGTTTCTATGGGGCTCTCATTAGAAACAAATCATCTCTTCCTTTATAATTGGACAAGTAACAAAAATTGGAGTCAGAGGCAGATTTCCTGATATGGGCGATATGGCCCAGGGCAACACAGACTGTGCGGGGACCAAAGTTGTTTTAATAGAGCCCCAAAGGAGCATTTTGAAAACCCAGAGAGATTCCTTAAAATACACTTTAGATTAATTAAACTTTTTCTATAGTTATCACATATCATTAGGGCTACCTCATATTGATTATCTGCCAAGATCAATTTCAGACCAATGGTTAAAACTTGAATACTTTTAATATTGTCATTCTCCCCCCTGTCTTGTTGAAGGAGCAAGCTGTGCTTTTTTTTTTTTAAGGGGAAATATGACTCCCCACCCAGGGAGTCCCTGCCTGGGGGGCGCCATTAGCACAGCAAAACAGTCAGTTGCTTTCCATTTACTAAGCATGCTTAATTACCTGTCTAATCCACGGAGAGAAGCGACCACCTTGTGTTTTGCAATGTGTTAGCACTCTAGTCAAATATGTCTTTGCACTGTGGTTGGCTAATTATGCTAAAATGGACTTATGATCCAAAGCAATCGAGTATGTTCTTAAAGGGTCATTTCAAAGATTTTTTATGGACTCTTTTCCCAGCTTAGAATCCTAAATACTTATAGGTACTATAAATTAGCCTTATTGGTGAATTTTCTAAAGCACAAGAATAGACAGATCAATTCATTTTCAATTCCTTATATGTCCGAGAAGATGAATGTTAAAGTTACTGTTATTTTTTAAATTGTGCTCATTGATGAAGTGGGATCTGAGAGAAAGAGAGAAGAGGAGGCAGTATGCTTACATTGGGTTTGTGACTGAACAAACCCAATCACCTTATTTCCAAATGGTTCACCTGTTCAGAATGTTAAAAATGATTAGCATGGAAGTTCGCTCAAGAACGGCCATCATTAGACCATGGCAGAGGTGACGAAGTTGTTTTAACTCCAGGGATGAGTCTCACTAATGCAGTCGAGCCAGTCTGAGTATGTCAACACGGCGGCACATAATTCTAGGTTTAGTCTACATTATATAAATTTGTGCTCTCCGCTGCTTATCGTGCTTTTCTATTTACCCTGATTTGCTCTGTGCTCATCTATCCATCTCACCTCATAAGTCCCTCGCAATGAGGCACTCTGGTCTCCATGTGGATGTCTTGAGGGCGCATCAGGATGTGATTAGCATTGATCCTGGCCCTGACCAAAAGGCAACAAAACTGTCCTTGTTCTCCTTCCTCCATGTTGTCTACAAAGCTGCCACGTTTTGTTCACAGACAAACAAATAAGGCAATAAAACGGTTTATGGCTGTTTGAAGTTTGACCACAGTTTGACTTCACTACAGCCACTCGGACAGTAAATATTTCCTCCACTGATTAACACACCATAATGTGGATTCATGGAAAGAAAGGTGTATTCTCTTTTGAGTTGTAACTTTTTTAACTTGTGTTTTTGGCACTTTTGTGGTTTTAAGATGCCAGTTAAACATGCCCATATGTAAATGATTAATTTGGACTTGAACTGTACGCAGCTCTATAATATTTTATTGACCATTACTGCACCTAAAGATTTCGTTCTTTTTTAACAAAAAGATTCATGAGGGTTACTATAAAACTAAAAGTTAAGTCAGTTCGTGCAGCACAATACGGACAAAGGTAAATGTAAAAGTATAATACCTTGTAAAAATGATCACGCAAAACAAACTTTTCCACAATTAACCAGAAATATCAATGTGTTTTATTGAGATTGCTGGTGATAGATCAATAAAAAGTAGAACATAGTACAGAAAATGAGAAAAATAACAGATAGAATAATTTTTTTTTTTAGGTGCACCTGCACTTTGGAAAACTACTTTTTGTTATAATTACAGCTGAAATCTTTCAGAGGAGGTTTCTGCCAGATTTGCATATCTGAAGGTTAATTGTTTAGCAAAATCTCTCAGGTTCAGTCAGATTGAAAAGTGTATGTGGAGACGTACGTCTGGACTTTGACTGGGCCAATCAGAGGACAGAGAAGATATGTATAATATGTGCATAATAACACATTTATTTGCTTCATAGACATCATAGTTCTGGCAGGAAGTTTAGTTTTCTTGAAACTAAACTTCATGTTTTAAGTCTTTTGGTATATATTGACCTGTATATAGCTCTGTCCACCTTCAGATTATCTCTTACTATTTTCCCTGTTGAAAGACAGCATGCCACCAGCATAATGCTGCCAGCATCATTGCTAACATTGCAGTGAATAGTGTTAGTCATTTTAGAAACTTAATTTGGTCTCATCTGGTCAGAGCACTTTTTTCACACATTTGCTATTTCACCTGTATGACATTTGCAACTAAATCTGTTTTGTATTACTGTATCACAAATATTTCAGTCAAAATGTGGAAAAGGTAAAGGAATATGAATACTTTTGCAAGGCACTGTAAACTTACAATTTCTTCTGTTCTGGTTTTGCTCTTGCACTTAGAAACTGGAAACATCTCTGGAAGTGCATGTAAATTTTTAAGCTTATGTTTGGATTCATAGGTCCTTAATAACAAAAAATGTATTTCTTTGCTCTTAGTGGTGTAAACCTCTAGTGCCTCAGCAAATTTAAGGAAGATCAAAACCTGGAACAAGAACCTCCACTCCTACATTTTTTACACATCCCTTCTGTTTTTGAAATTATTCCCAGTTTTCTTTTCTGCTGTCTCTTATTTTGCATCCCTGGTTTTGCTGCTTCCTCTTTGCTCCGAGGAGCATGTTTAGGGTTCTCATGGGAAAAGGTAACAGTGTGGCCCATAAAAGAGAGTTATGAGGTGGTACTGGATGCACCGAGGGTTAGTGTCAACATTGCTTTTCATTTAAGATTACCTTGACATCTTCATAGACTCTTCTCTGCACTGGCTGTAAATATAAGTTCTGTGCAAGCACCCCTGCAACAACTTGTTCATTAAACATTGAAGTGCTCTTATAGCTGCTGGTGTATCGTTTAAAATCAGTGGTTATGCTCACTGTGCAAACATAAAAAAGGATACCGCACTCGGTCATGCTAATATTTATGCGTGCCTTTTATGTGGGAATCTGTTTGGAAACAAAATTAGTGAAAACATATTTGAATTGCCAAACAAAATAATTTTTATTTGGTCCTTACATCACCTTTGTGGCATCTCTAAAACACTAAGAATTCTGTATGTTTTAACAGATCAGTGTAGTGTATATTTGGTGGTTTCCTTCATCTTCTCTGTAGTGTTGTTTAGTATTTTAAATGATGCAGGAGTCTGGATAAATGAAGTTATTAATCCAACACAATTTCTTTTGTTTGTTGAGCATCTTATTGTTTTAATGTCCTGCTGAAACTCTATATAACTCTGTCTTACATAACAGTCGTGTTTCAAATTACTTGGAGGGGCTTCATATAAACTTCAATAGGCTTCATTATAAGGTATTTCACAATAAATGCTCTGGAATGAATTAAGACAAAGATACGCAGAGTTTGTTCATCTTTGTCAGTTACAGCTCATAATGTTCTACTTCTTTAATAGCTTGTATATTATTGTGTGCGCTCATATTTGTTACAGCGTCCATTTCTATAAAAATCTGAATAACTTGACAGAAACTTTTAATGTTTTTCCAGTTTTGGCTGCATCATGTTGCTTCTTTACAAGCCACAGCCATTTCTGCATCTGTCCTGTTAAGAGGTCTCATTCCATTTCAAACACAGGAGTGAGTGTGATCGCCCAGAGGTCAAGAGGTGTGAGTGCCCTTTGACCTCATTACTGCCCATGCAGGGTCATTTTCGGAGCATAGAATGGCTGATACAAGCATCCTGGAAATCCCTACAATAAATAAAATTCCCTTGTATACCATTTAAAATGTGATGGGCAAAACTGCATAAGGTTGAAATAGTTTCCTTAGAATGAGAAACAAAACACTGAATCAAGGTTTAGAGAAATAGTCTGGATATTTCTTCCCATTAACATAGTCAAAGGTTAAGGACCAATAAATCATGACCTTTGCTTTTTTAGCTCAGCTCTTTCTTTATAGAAATAATGCCCAAACTATAGTGGAAAAGCTCAAAATTTCCTGTGTGAACTGTGTGGCAAGCACACAATAACAATCTCAGTTTGAGAAAATGGTGTGTCATTGATTATGACTTTGTTGTAATCAATGCTGTGTATTTAACGGACACATTAGAGGCTCTATAAATGTTTGAAGTGCTTGAACTATCCAGCTCGCTTCATAAAATGTTTCTGCGATTGTCTATTTTAAGAGTATAATCAGCTGAAACATATGTACAAAGCACCTCGTACTTGGAATCCCAGTATCATCCGTGGGTTTTATGGTGTTTCTGGCTTTATCCTGTGAGATTAAGTAGACACATGCTTTGATCATTTGCCACATGTTTAATATCTTCTGAATTAGTTGCTAAAGGGAACATTTTAATGGTTCCATTTGTCTGTACTGCTTCTAGAAACAGTCAAACATCTAAAAATCATACAGCTATTTATGGGCAATAAGTTCATGCTTTTTATTGTCCGGAAAAAGAGTCGTTTCAAAAACATCCTGATTATTGCGTCAGTCAATCAGCAGACGCTTGCCCCGTAACAAAGCAACCCTAGCCAATGACTTAGCCATCTAAGAAAAATTCAATTACTAGAAGAGAAATACGTTTGGTCAGTTGGTTTACCACTGTACTGACTGCTGGAAAAGTGTATTGTTGTTGGCTCCGATAAACAACATATGTGCATGTACAGTCTCCCAGTCATGGAGAAAAGAGCTGTGTGGCTTCATTTTATTTTTAAACTGTGTCTTTATTAAAAAAATTCACATGCATTTCAAAGCTTCACGTTAGAAATGGTTTATGAAAACTGCAAAATTTGAAATAAAGTCCTGTGAGATGGTTTTCAGCCATTTCGACAAAAGAGTTCATACGTTACAGAAAGAAACAAAATTGATGAATAAATTCTGATGTACAATTGCAACATTTGCTGTAAAATGAGAGGCACACAAGGCTAGGATGGGAGTGGTGGATCTCTCTTATCCACCGATGGGTCTATTGGCAATGTCCCAGTCATGTTGCCAAAGAAAATTGTAGTTTGCGTGAATCACTTCACAATGGACTCTTTTGAAAACTACCAATAGTATAACGCAAGATTTGCCAACAGACCTCAACTGTTAGTTACTGTTTGATGCAAGTCTTTAGATTAAACACAATTTCAGAAACCGCTGCTGCATCCTTTGTGGTTGTGAAGGAGTTGCCACTTCTTCTGCTTCTGGATCTGACTCAGAGTCAAAGCTGTACCATTGTACAACTGCATATCTGTTTGCAACCGTTTTCACGTGTAGAAAGTAATCAGTGTAATAACAGAGATATAACCTTAAAACAACTCATTCTGACAGGAGCTTCTGAATAGGCAAATTGTGGGTGAAATCTCATTTTCTGAGAGAAAAAACATGTTTTGTTTAGCCCACAGACCTATTATAACTTGTTCAAGGAACAATTAGAACTGTAGAATCAGATAAAAGAAACTGATGTAATTGTTGGATCAATATTAAACAGTGGTAATTCCCCCAAAAAACACAAAACTTCTTCATCATCAAACTATCAGTGATACGTATTTAGTATTTTAGTAATTTAGTATGCATTTTAGTATTTTACCTCCTCAGTACAAGTTTGCAAGTGCTTTATTTTACAAGTTTCATTACATCAAAAAGGAACCAACTGGACTGTCGCTAAAATACCTTTGTAAAATATTATGTTCAATGTTATATAGATTTAATAAATGACCCTTGACTCCATTCAGATAGAAATGTAGATGAATTTTAGTATCTGAGATAATTGGTTGCAGAGATACTTCCTAATAGGTTCTAATAGCTAATAGTTGTGTTACATGTTCCACTTATTTGCAGTTTTGGGAATTTTTTATGTTACATTGTATCTGACAATGTGCACCACATCCCCAAAAGATCCTCCTCTCTATGCAGCAGGGTGCAAAATACAGAAGCTCAGTCAAGGAATTGAAGAATGGATTCTGAGTGTTTCTTCATTATTAAAGTTTAGCTACTCTTGAAAGTGGAGCTTTTTCTTTGCCATGAATCACAGAGGAAAATGAAAGGATCTATCTCAGTTTTCCGTCACTGTTTACATATTTTCTGTCATCGCTGCTTGACATTTCCCCCATTATTTTACTCAGTTGTCGATTACTCTGTCAACTATGACAAGCCAGAAATAGGAGCCAGATTTATGTATGCAGTCCTCCCACAACCTCAGACCAGAAAGGATCCGCCCTATATAGAAAAGCCTTTCAGTGGCAAATATGCTTCTTTAAGATCTTCTTCTGCTTTAAAGGTTTTTGGCTCTTGGAGATAATAATAACTAAAATTTGCATTGAAAAACAAAACAATCCCTTCAAACTCTAAATATTTTGTTCAATGATAACCTCTCTTATCAAATGAATTTTGTAGAGTTTAAGAAAACATACTTCATCTGAGATTGGAAAACATGAAAATTGTGCAACTAGTTCTGTTCTTCAACTGCATAAAAGACTGAAGTACACCTGAAATCACGTAACTCCACAGAGTCCAAGTTACTCTGAGTTTCACTTGTCTTGCATCATTACAAATGCGTCTGAAGAGTTGTTTACTGCTGTCTACATTTCATATTGTTGTTATGCTCCCTATGTAGTAAACAGCAACGGGAAAGTTGTTTTCAAATTGCAGAATCTACCCTGTCAGTGACACACTCATCTTTGTGGCTTGGCATTGCTTCATCTCGAAAAAGTTACAACCAGAGTCACTTTGAAAATAACTCTTTAACGAACGGAAAGCTTGATTTTCTTGGGTGTCTGAAACAGTTTTTGGCGTTATCCAGATGTTGTAATCTGGATTTAGGAGTCACGCTGTGCTGCAAAAAATGAAAATAACACAAAGCTAATTTCCAGAAATAAGAAGTTTTCCACATTGAGCTTAGTGTTGGGAGTTTTTTAGTATTATACTATTTTTCTGTAGTATTATAAACGTAAAGATGAGGAAATATGATGGGAACCACATGGCCCCTTAGTGCTTTTGCCTTAGTGAAATTATGTTAAAAGTTTATAGCTCTTCTTAAAATCTAGATTATCTTATCCTTGTGGCTGAAGCTTTAGACTATAGAGCCAAGACTATAGTGGTTTTACTTTGGTGATGCCTATGTCTAGTGAACGTTTCAGGCAAGTAGCAGGGTACACCCTGGACAGGTCGCCAGTTTGTCGCAGCCATCTTTAACTCATCGTGGACTATCCTGGTAAATTTTCCCCTAGAAGCATACTTGGACATCCTGTGTGTATTCTTTGTGTGTATTCTTTGGCCACACCCTGTCCACAGGCAGTTCAGATAGTCAAGTGTGCCGACTGCCTACAGTTTTCCCGACATATTTTTTTATTATCCCCCAATGCTAATGGATACTTGCAAGTTTGATAAGCAAGTCCGGTGCCTAGTTCCGTTTCTTCTCCGCCAGGGCAGCCACTGCACACCTGTTATTTAGAATTGTATTAACATGAAGGCCAATACTGAGGTGTCACCTGGATGTGAGCTTGGTGCCTGTGAAGAGGCCGAATTCATGACCTGTAAACCAGTTGGAGGTGAAGACCAGCATGTGTGATGCATAGCGTGAAGGGCTGCTGCCATACTTAGAACATGTGCATTACAAAAAAAAAGCCCCTTCCAAACCAAATACACACCTTGTGTTCCTGCTTCCCTCCATGTCTCATCATTACACTCACACACCCACACACAGCTTGAAAGTAAAGTTTTTAATGGAATCATCAAAGGTAGAGTTGAGTCCAAAAAGGCATCTGGATGGTCTGGCTCTTTGAGCTGGGTCGTTAGGAATTTCAGCAAATTACCCTGTGTATATGCGGGTGTGTAGGGGTGCGTGTGTGTGTGTGTGTGTGTATTAAATAAACGTCAATGCAGATAAAGTAAGAACTAAGCACAAAGCGAATGTGCAAACTGAGTACTGTTTTATCTAAAAAGCTTACAATAGTCTGCAACAACTGAAACTTGCAGGATTGTTTTCTCTTTCCCCTCCTCTCTGGCATTACACAGCAATCCATGCAAAAACCTTTCAAAACAACAGTTGGGCAACATCACGCTGACAGATGAACTGTAAATGAAAAATGTGTGAAACGCAGACGACTGTCGCAGCGCTTTTCCTGAAAACATAACTCCTGTCATGACAGACCTGCGAGTCTGTTTGGAGAGAAGCCGGCGGATTTGGCGCTCTATCATGTTACAAAGTCAACTGTGCGAGAGAGAGAGGGATCACAGTTTCTCAGGTGGTTTGGGGTTTTTCTCCCCCCTCAATCATATAACCATTAACATCACAAAGAATTTCTTCTGGTTTCCTCTCGGTTGCTCTTAAACGTGTGTGACATAACTCGCTGTGATCGGTAAAGTCGGCTCAAAGTACGCAGGTTTTGAAGGAAGAGTTATAATACATCGTTTACCTATCTACAAAATTTCTAGCTTTTTAAATGAAAGGTTTTCACTTAATTGATTTATTTTAGATTTTATTGAAATCATGGTTTAGTTATCTGCTTGTACAAGAAGTAGTTTTGCCTTCAGTTGGTAAGGACAAAAAAGAAAAAAACTGAATTATAGGCATAAAATTGAGCTCAATAATGCAATGAGAGAAGGTGAAGCAAACTTTTTTTTCTTCATTCTGATCTTTATTACTGACAAAATTTGGTTGAAATCCCTCTTATGACTATACCAGAAAACAAATTTAGAACCTCTGAAGTTTTGTTTATAACAATATGTTGGCCATATTGACAATCAGCCAGGGGCCTTTGTTTTCTCAGCTTAGTCAAACCCGCTAAGCCAAGCGGGCTTTGATGTGGCCACTGAGTGCAGGATGACACTGATGTCAACCACATCAGTCTAAACCAATACCTCCATGTTCCTTAAAACGCATAATATACAATGGCTTCCACTACGAGCCAAGCATCTTCACAGAGTAATCTGCACTGCCGGGGGATGTTTGTTCTTTCTCTTTGACTTCATAAAGAGCTGGAAACATTCAACTTAACTTCTATAACCCTGTTAAAAACTTGGGTGGCCTCGAGTGCGGCAGCTAGAAGGACTATTTTCTTTGTCGTGTTTCTCTCTGATTTCTTTCTTTCATTTATTTTGTTTTTATTTGCCTGACAGAGTATTACATTTATAATGTCTGTTTTAATCATGTCGGTGGGCTCATTTACCCTCACATTAAAAAAAAAAAAATGAATCCCTTTATTCTTTTGTATCTTTTTATGAGGTTTCCTAGATGTAAACAGTCGAGTTGCAGCAAAGAAGAGGCATCGTCAATCAGCGACGTTGTTTAAAACAGGAAAAAAAATCTAAAGTGTTGCATTTCTTTAACATGGGATAGAACATGTCACAGCAAAAAAAAAAAGAAATAAAAAAGACTAACCCATTTGTCCTGCTGATAGCAGCTCTTGACACCAACTGCTTGTCAAGCGACAATATTTCAAAATACTCAGCGAGATCTCTACAAGCATTAGATCCACTCACAGCTGGTCTCCGTGTCAAGGTCACCGAGTGAACAACTGCTCCGTAATCTTCAAAAAAATCCCCAGAATAAACAGTGGAAACATTTTCACAACCTCCCTTAACCTTTAGGTTCAGTTGGAGTCTCAGTGACCGTGTTTCCAAATGGGGCCATCCAGGGGTCGGCAGGAGGTTTATGTATGGGTGGGTTTTGGTGTGTGTGTGTGTGTGTGTGAGCTTGGATTTTCCTCATTATTTAGCAATAATAATGTTGGCTACCATTTGATTGTTGAAACAATGACTTCAATAATCCATTCTATGAGCTGTAAAATGATCTGAGAAGTTACAATATATGGCAAATGAATGTGGATCTTTTGAAGTTATGTAAAAAAAACATCTTAACAGTCCAGAGAGTGATACTGTACTTTAACAAAAAACAGATTGCCCGTGCAAAGAAGCCTCCTTTGACTTTGTGCCTGAATTAGACATGAAGCACCAGCTTTTAAGATCTTTCACCAGCTGGAAGACAATATAAATAATTTGTCTTTGACTGAAGTATGAAAATGAAGATCTGGATTTAAAAGCATTTTACATTGGCAGAAAGCAAGGAGATAATCTTTTATTAATATTAAACATATAACATTTTTGCTTCTGGTAGATGACAGGATGCAACTGCAGACATGAAAGTAATACATGTAATACAATTAAAGTGTGGCCTTGTCTTGTACAAAAAAGGCAAGCCTATATATGCTGAACATTTCTATTTGTTCCTTCAAAACCTGTAAAACCCTTTCAAAATGTATTATTGATTAAATTGATTCGATGTCTTGCTGAATATCAAGATTCTTCAGAGAACTGCACCATATGTTCCTCCATAGCCTGTACATATTTATCACTACTCCTTGTGCCCTTAAATATTTGTGTTCTATTTGAGTAAAAAAATAATGAGGTGTATTTTATTTATAGTTCAATCAAAATTAAATTAATATTGTTTGTTCAGAGATAGATAGATTAAACCCTAACATGCCTCAGCAACCCACAACCATAGAAAAGTAATAAGAAAAACGCTGAACACAGACCCTCTCCAGTTCAATATCAAGCCAGTTTCTTTTTTCATTTTCTCATTTTTCAGAAATGGGATGAAACAGTGTCTTATTGATTAGTGTCAAGTGGACTACAATTTTGGGTGGAATTTGTATGGTAGTAAAATTATTTTCAAGAACCTCATTAGTCAGCATGAGCGTCTATAAAAGAAGCACTTTGCAAGAAAGCTATAAACTACGAACGAAACAATCACGTCTTGCCTATATCCTGCTGAGCCTCCATGAGTCACTGGGTGAAAAGAAGGGTACACACCCGACAGCACACTCCATCACCAAATGACTTTACATGCATTTTTCTTCTTCACAAGAACATGTAGTGCCCAAACATCCGAGGCTCTTCTTACTCCAAGAGAACGGTGCATGCAGTCCACAACATCAGCCACAATTGGGTTAATTCCACAAAACGCACCTCTGGGATTTGACAGCCAAAAATTATTTTAGCTTCATATAATGAAATTTATACTTTTGCCCTGTTACACACAGATATTGGCTTTGGTAGTGACAGCTCGAAGGATGTGTCCAAAACTTGTAAATTCAGTAAAGCTTTTACTATTGTTGCACCTTGGAGTTGGTTCTCTTCTTTTACAGTTTAAAACATAAACAAATAAAAATGTGAGTGACATCATGAAAGTACAGACACAAGAAAAGAAATTAAAATAATGAAATTCCCTAAATTACATAACATAATTAGCTTAAGTATTTAAAGTTTTTGTACATTAGAATACATTCATCAGGAAAGGCTACTGGGTTAATCTATGATGCCTGATCACAATCTGTTTCTGTCTAAGACTTCCACAAATTGAATAGCTGCAATCTAAGCTTTTTGTTGCAGCCTGGAGATTTGACCTGATGGCTTCTGGTTTCTGGAAAAGGAGCTATAAAAGAGCCCTGTGCTTTTGGTTTCTGACAAGCCACATCAAACAGGAGGATGGAAAAGGGTTTGAACAGGTGGAGCAGCTTTGCGTGAGCACAGACAGATCTTATTTTGTATGGATCACAGCTCAGAAATGTCAGCTGTGGAGCAGTGAGAGAGAACATTTTGAACCTGATAGATCAGTGTTGTGTTGCGTAGCATGTCTGGCTGAGTAATGGGCTGAACTTCACTGTGGCAGCATGCATGTACTGAGAGCTATGGAAAGTTTTGGAGTCTGGTTACACGATGATTTCTTATTTTTGACCAAATGAAGGAATTGTGGGGACATTAAGTGTTTCCAGCATCAGAAAATTGGAAAATATGGCGAAAAACTATTTAAAGATGACAAAAACAGACACAGATTTCCAGGGAAAACCTGTGACTGTATATCCTCCAAATGTCTTGAATATAAGCCACATGGATCATGCTTTTATGGTATAATAACTGTAACATTTAATCAGACTACTATCCAAAGAGAACACATATCTGAACAATTTATGTATTTATTTTTTGCCAATGAGAAGTTTTTGTTGTGGAGCATAGTCCTCAGATTTCTGTATGCTTATGTCAGCAAGGTTTCTTTGTCTGTTTAATCACCATAAAACAAAATTTAAGAGAAGAGATGAGGGCAGGAAGGGGACATGTGGTACAAAAAACATCCTTGGCATGTATTTTTCCAACCTCTACCTAATCAGGACACAATGTGACAGGATGTACAAGTTAATATCTATCTCATTGCTCTTCTGCCAGTAGGTGAACTTCAGAAATGCTCTGAAAATGTAATCTGGGCTGGTTTGCAGCTAATTCTGCAAGTAGGCTCAACTTCCTTTTTGTCCAATTTGCTAATTCTCTCAAAACCTAGATAGTTTTAAGCTTGATGCAGCAACAGAAAGCCACTGACCACAGTGTAAACCAGTAATTGGTTCACCTTGAAAGCTGATATGGCTTCCTTGACCTTCTGCCAGTCAGGCAGGCAGAAAGGTTCTCTCAGTTCTGTCCGAATGCTTGCCGGTTTGCTTGTGCTCCCATGGTCAGAAAAACAAACATTGCAAATATGTTTTTTTTTTTTTTTTTTTTTTTTAAACTTACCTGGCTTACAGCTTCCTTGTAAAGCATGCAACCCATGAGTGTAAAAGCAAATGAAGAGAGGGCAAGAGGCACATCTGAGGTCTCCGCTGGGATATTGATGTGAGGGAGAGACTGTAATAAATAATGTTCAACTGTATTTTGAAACAACTACTTTAAGCGGGATGATATTTTGAAAAAAATTAAAAAACATGCTGTTCAGAAAATGAAAAAATTAAAAGAACTAAATAAACAAATAAAAGTCAGTGACAAAGCAGCTCCAGTGGAGTTTTAAATCTGCACAAACCAAACATAATTCAAAGAGATAGTTTTGGAGTTTGATCTGTTGCTTTACTTTGTATCCTATGATTAACCACAGTAAAGAAATAAATAAAAAACATTTATGAGGTTCTGCCCGATTTACAGTACACTATGTGCTGTATAAAGAAAAAGTATTTTATCCCTGATGGATTTTGTCTGTTTTAGTTGTTTTTGGGGAGGGGTAAGGGATTTTGGCACACTTCATTTTTAAACCATTGAACAAATTTTACTATGATATAATGTAACCACATCAATGGATCATGTCTGAACATCTAAAAAATAGAGGAAATACGTCCCTTAGCAAATAAGCTTTTTTGCATGACTACACAGTTTAAAACTGTGAGCTCGAACAATTGTCATTTTGCCTGTCATAACGGTGGTGTTAAAATCATCTCCTGTTTGTTGAGTTTGTATAAAAAGCCACTGCCCTACAATATCTGACACCAACAAAAGTAGATTTTCTAAATGCTGCAATTCCATATCAGCAACTCTGCAAACCGGTTTGACGTGTTTGTCTGTGTGTGACTTCTTCACCAGGTATTTTGGAGATCAAATCAGTGGATGTGGGAGTGGTGGCCATCAGGGGCCTCAGCAGCAACCACTACCTGGCAATCAAAAAGAATGGCGATCTGTACGGAGCGGTGAGTCCTGCCTCTATTTTACTCCTGTCATGTCATATTGTGTTTATTTATAAAACACATTTCATATGAAAAATGTAGGCTCAAGAAGGAAATGCAAAAATATGAAATAAAAATAATAAACCTTATTAACAACAACAACAAACAAGAGTCAAAATTTTGACCTCATTTAAATAGAAGATTCCTCGAAAATCATCATTTCTGTGAGGCAAAAAAGGAGAAACTGATTTACTGTGCATCATCTGCTTTAGGACTTGTCTTAGTGTCAAATGATAGAGCAAAGGGTAATTACATATGAATTAGAAAGGATCAAGAATAGATGTTTGTGGAACACAGTGAGCAACAGTTACCTAATTAGATTCAAACATTAGAGAATCAGATTTAAACAATGTTCAAAATGCTAAACAAAGTCAACTGTATCGAAAGCTGCGCTGAAGTCGAGGAGAACAACAATAGAGATTCTGTTGTGATCAAGACAAATTTTTATGTCATTTAAAATTATAACCATGGCTGTTCCTGTGCTGCGGTTGGTTGTAAACTCAGACTAAACTCATGTGAACTTCCTTTTTATTGACTTACTTGAATCATTTTATTTTTGGCAAGAATGCCTTCGAATTGCTAAACTATAATCTCAAATCAAAACTTTGCAATATATTAGATGGCTTACTGAAACACTTTATAAAACAATGGACAAGGCTTTAGCACTGACTGTTCCAGAAAAAGGAACCACAGTTTGTCAGAGTCAGCTCTCCTGTCTCTGCTCGCCATTCAGAAAAAGGAAACACAATCCAGCAGGTTTTTCTATTCTGCTTCAGTCCCTTAGGGGAGAAGCCCTTGTTTCATCTGTTTTCTCCCTCTTTCTGCTCTTTTTCTCAATCTCATTCTCTCTCTCTCCTTCTTTTACTTTGAAAGACCCGTTTTCAGCGTGTCTCTCTAGAGCTGCAACTCAGATGAAATGACATACGATGTAGAGGAAGGAGAAAAAGAAAAAGAAAACAAGAGATTTTGTTGCACGACCTGAAACTGAATTCCCATGACGTCTTCTGCCTGGTGCAACACAAGCCAGCAGTGGCGGTTGACTAGTGAGGGGCCAGCGTTCAATTACACTTGATGGCTTTGCACAGTGACTTCTTTATCCGGTGGTAATCAATTGAAATCATTGTTTCATTATATCACCAGATAAAATGTCAAAAACGGTCAGAGTTATGTAGTTTGGTCATGAATTTATCAGTGGTCACTGCACAGCATATTGATTCTATTTTAAAAGCTTTTTCTCCATTAAAGGGAAAGATTTTTTTTTTTTTTTTTACTTTTTAGGCCTAATCTTTTCAGTATCTTAAAAGTAAAATGGTGTTGTTATCGTAATTACCTCTAATTGAAAGGCAGACATGTACACACACAGCTCTTACGCAGAAAGTTGAAAAGCCGCACAGCGTCTGTTAAATATTCTCCTTCTGCTTTGAGAACATTCAGTTTTACTTCTGGAACCAATTTGAACAGCTGTGGCCAGATTCAGATTCAGAGGGAGACAGTGAGCAGGCGTGTGCGTGTGTGTGTGTGCAGATACAGGGAGGGGGGCAAGAACATTTTTCCTTGTGACTATCAACTGCATCCAGTTAACTGCCTACTTAAGTGACGCTAGCCTTGAGCACAACGGCAGCTTCCAGTAAACTGACAAATAACGCTCCTTCAGATCTTTTCTCTCCTCGTGTACGGATCATTGCGGTAATGTTAAGACTCAGACATCGTGTCACAATGTTCTGTACCTGCACCAAGCCTTAACCTTTGAAATGTCACACTTTACTAGATCCCAAGTCCCATGTCGAGGTTTTACTGCTGGCCTTAATTACACATGGGACTAGTCCTTAAACAATGGCTTACAGTTTGTTGATTTGTGTTGTCAGAAGAAGTGAAGGAGGACAATGTCTTTACGGTGCTCTGCAGAGCCAAAAGGAAACAATTAAAAGCTTTTGGAACATATGAGTTGCAGTCGTTAAAAGGGAAAGCAGAATTTATTTAAAAAAGGGACAGTGTGCAAATTCATTTATAAAACATGAATAGCACCAGACTTAGCTTAAATTAAATCCGCTCCAAAGATGACTAACTTAAAGGTTAGTCATCTTCAGCACAATAATGGAAGAGGGAGTCCTCCCTAGAATCCCGTGCTAACACGTATGCATTTTCCATTATTCATCAAACTAGTGATAATCGTAAATGATTGAAAGACAGACTGAGACAAACAAAAAAAAGGCTATAATCGGAATTGGGGTGTGTCAAAACAAAACTGTGACTTTGAAAGAAATAATTCAGGCTTTCTGAAGTGAGATTCTGTTATGCCAGTCAACTAATATCTTACCTATAGACTCTCTTGGCATCTTTATTCAGTATAAATCCAGAGCATTTGGTTGACACTATGAATAGTCAAAGAACGAAAGCAGACTACTATAATAATGAGAGACATTAGAGATTAATGTAAATGTTGTTTCATGAACCTTTAAACGCATGTCACGTTTGCACTGGTTAGTTATTTTCACAGAAATTAATTAATTGCACAGAAGATGTAGGTTGTAGCAGGTGCACTTCAAACAATCCTCTTGTTTTAATATATGCACATGATTCAACAATGTAAGGTTTGTGTTTTAAAGTTATTTGTGTTTTTTGTATCATTAGGTGAAGAATTTCATGTTTTTTTAACCACTTCAATAAATACAGAATGTGCCACTAAAGAAAATTCACTGTAATTTTTTTTTTTTTACATACATACATCCATCCATCTCCATCACCATGGTTGTCTAGAGGTGTGATGTTCTGAAGTTCTGTATTAGTTTTATACCACATGTAATAAAATATTCATCTTACAAAACGTTTTTCGGAAAGTCTTGGTGACCATCAATATGTTTTCCGGCAAATGTGAGACAGGTCTTTAAGTTCTGGGTAGCTTGCCTCTTCTGGGAAGGTTTATCACCATTTATTGTTTTCTCCTTTTGTGGATAATGGCTCTCACTGTGGTTCCCTGAAGTTCCAAAAGCCTTAAAAATGTATAATTTGATAGATGTCAAAGACATGGGTTGCCATCAATTTTTGAATTTCTTTTGATCACAGCATGACGTGTAGCTTTTAGTTTCTTATTTAATGTCATCAGATATGTTCTATTCCAGTTATTTCTGGATTCTAAAGGGCAGACAGTAATCAGGCCTGGTGTTAGTGCAATTTCATCAGAAAAATGTGGTTAACCGCAGGTAATTCATGATTTAACAAGGATGGCTAGTGTATTTTCACACAGGGCTGGATTGACTCGTATGGCTTCAATCCTTTTGTATTTACTCAGGTGATCTTTGACATCAAAATTGGAATGCTGATGTGAAACATTCACGTGTGACGAAAAGCAAAACATAAGAAATCTATGAGGGCGTAAATACTTTTTCACTGCATTGTTGTTCAAGGAGACTAAAGCATTTTGGTTTATTACCAGACAACAAAGTGAGTCACATTCCATGCATCCCTCCGCCCCCCCAAAGATTACATAATTATGGCTTCTAACAATCGTCTTGTAAAACTGGATTAATCTTCTGCCAGTAGAATGCCTCAGATATGTCTGTGTACAACCACACATCCTTCTGAGTGAATACATCACTCATTCATCTGGCTCTGTATCAAGCAAAAGGCCATTTGGAGCCACTGGCAGCACTTAGAGATGTTGCTCTTTTCAGAGTAGAAAACACAGCACAAGCATTAAATGTGATTCATAACACTTTGATACTCAGTCTTTGTGTGTTTCCCACCCACAGAGGGAGTTCGGCCCTGATTGTCGTCTAATTGAACGCATCGAGGAGAACAGGTACAACACCTACGCTTCTGCCGAGTGGAGGACAAAAAAAAACAAGTGCATGTTTGTTGGACTGAACCCCAGAGGAAAACCGCTGAAGGCAAAGGGAAAGAAAATGCGGAGGAAAAGCACAGCAACTCACTTCTTGCCCATGGTGGTGCAGCCACGATGATGGGACGTATCAGCAAACTGCAGGATATCTATTGGACGTACGGTGGTGGCTACATGGGACAGATCTGAACCTGGTCTGTAAAATGCACTG
Source organism: Girardinus metallicus (assembly GCA_903067095.1). Taxonomy (NCBI): domain Eukaryota; kingdom Metazoa; phylum Chordata; class Actinopteri; order Cyprinodontiformes; family Poeciliidae; genus Girardinus; species Girardinus metallicus. The sequence continues at coordinate 22,547 of CAEGAE010054724.1, forward strand.
AGAAAGAAACAAAATGAAATATATGGAGCGGACTGCTTGTTTGTATAAGGACGCTATTTTAAAAAAGAATATATATCAGTATACAATGTATATATTATTTTCAGTTTTAAGTTATAAAGTACACTGGCACAATGAACACAAAAGAAACATCTGTGCCAAAATGTGATTCACATTTGTAGATTTGTGGAGTGCATGGAAAAAAAGATAAAGGTATCTTTATAAACCTGAACGGAAGCAGTAAAAGGAGAGAATAGCTTGTTCATGAAGGCACCACCACAAATCTTACTATATCATGTCCCTTTCTTCAGATTTATTTATTTGATGTTATATTTAACAGAAACAAAAAATAGAAGACATACTCTTGTCTTTTTTTCTACCAGTTATGCTTCTCTTTTTAAACTAATAATCATTTAAGCCTGTATAAATAAAAAGAATATATTTGTCTTTAACTTGTCTGTGTTCAATGTTTGGATTTTATTTTATAAAGAAACAAAAAAAAACTAACCAATGGATTTTAAAAGATAATTATATAACTGACTTTTATACTTTGTTTTGTACAAAATAACAGGAATACAAACAAAGAAGGAACAAGACAATGTTTATTATTGTGAAAATATTAAAAGCGTTATATTCCAAAGACTTATTCAGATAAAAGTGCAGAAATGCGCTAAAAGCTGGTAGTATGTGTGCTAATGATTTCACTACTTTCACTACTTTTTCCTACTTTCTGAAATACATTCTTAATTTTCTGCAAAACATAAGTTAGTGCTAATTACTTGAGGTACTGTAGCAAATTATTTGTAATACTGTAGCAGCATTTTGGTTTGATCAAGTGTCATAACCTCATATCTCATAAGACTTTTCTCCCAAGCAGGGATCACATCTGCAGTCAATGAAAATAGGCTGAAATATGAAATCTTCAGTCTATAACCAAGTCAAATTAAAAATGAAACTTGAGCTTTTAATGATTTCATTGTTCATCAAAAATACTTACAGTAAAGAAATAAGTGTGACCTCAAGCCACTTTTACTAGCTTTAATACTTGTATCTGTTTTATAGTTCCAACTGTAGGATGTTACTGTGAAGCTTTACTCAAAAAAGACACTGAAATCAGAAGTACAGTAGACCTCCTGTTTCCAACAGCAAAGTCCTGTTCATCAAATTTATTACTATCATCATTCTCAGAATCATTACAAGGCACATTACTATCCTGTAACAAATAACACCAGCAGCAGTAATCTGTCATATGTATAAAATTCTTATTTATAGTGAATAAAGGACAGTGTAAAATAAGCAAATGTTAAAGGTCACAACAATACTCATTATTAAAAAGATATAATTCTGCATCACGCCGGTACATTGTCCTGTGTGTTTTAAAAATGTCCTTCCTGAGACACTCGCACGTCTGCCAGTTTGGGAGACGTGGCTCATAGGTTTTTGCGAGCAGTGCTTTCAAAGTGATGATAGTAAGCAGGTGAACAGCTTTTTGAAGCAAGGCGTGAGTTGGGAATCTGTAAAAGATTAGAGTTTGAAAGAAGCCCAGCAGAAGATCTGGCTGATTACTTCAGGGGTTTCCATTTCTCATTGCTCAGACCTTTGCATTACAAGTACACATGGGAAACATGGCTTCCTGGAGGATAAACACAGTCTTTTATGTGATAACAACAAAGACAAAACAGGTTTTAGAAATGGCTGACCCATTCACACACACACATTCACAGAGTGAGATAAAGACACACTCGGGCGGCTGGGTAGCGTCGTGTGTGCATCAGTGTGGTCCCAGCAGCTGGGAAAAGCCTCCTCCTTGACCTTACATGTCTGAAACCTGTTGCTGAACCCCCCGAGACTGAAAGAGACATGGAGCAGGGCATATGGTGTAACATAAATATCACCATTTTGTTTATCACCTGATTCTAATTAACTATGATGTCATGTTTTCTTTCGATTCTTTCTGCTTCTCCTTAAAATCCGGCTCTCGAGTTGTTGCCCTCTGCCGCTCCAGCTCGGCTTTTCATTTTCTCACACTTCTTGAAACTTTTTCTGATGTGTCTGCGAAGTTAAGACAGATTCCATCTCTTTAACTGGATCCAACATGGAGCAAGGTTATCACACCGACACACACAAACAGAGTCCTCCTCTCTGGCCACTCGGCTGCAATGTGTGTAATTTGTCCACTGCGTACATCTCCATCAGCCTCTCTTCCTTGTGTTTCTGTGTGTGCCCTTGCATTTGTGTCCAAGTTAATTTCCAGGTATATGACAGAATCCACCAGTGTCCATCTGTCCCACTGTGTTTATTACAAGAAGGCCCTATATCCTCTTATTATGCTCAGGAATCCTCGGCGTCCAACGCTCATGTCAAAGCGTGAGTAAGTATGATGCATCAGAGGGCGATTCAAATTTCCTTTCATCCTCCCAGGGCATCTAGTCCTTTGTTTATATGATTACTTGGGTGTTCTGTAAACGACATATCAAGTACAATTACTTTGAAATGTGTTCAAGACACTGATACCCCTCCTCTTTCCCTCCCTCATAAAGTTCAAGGACTGGCATTCCTAGCCTGAAATGTCTTCATTATTTTGGTGGTGCAGCTTCGGAGATTTAAATATCCCATTTAATACCTTATTGGCACAATAAATCTGGACTGAAACTTGCATATCTGAGGCAAATTTGTCCACTTGTTTGCTCTGAGAATTTGGATTGAGGTCTGCTCTTACAGTATAACACGTGTCAGCCTCTTGGAATTGCTTGTTGCATTTTTATTGAAACTTCAACATGACTTAATGCGCTCTTGCCTTTGCCCATAATCCATTACAAGGCTTTGAGAGCGGGACATTTATTCAAGACAGATGTTTTGCACTGATTACCACTGATATCTGAGTTAGTTGGTTCACTCTTTTCTTTCTGCAGAGAGTCTAACGTCTTTATTAAAGCTGGTTCACTGTCTTTTTTTAAGTTTAAGATCATGCCTGGTATGCTAGGTGTTTGGTTTGTGGATTTTGCGGCAAGGCTCAGTATGCGGTTTGTGTTTTGACTGCATCTGGATCTATCGGACCTGTGTTGGACCTCAAATGAAATGTACACTGTTGGCTTCACACATTCGCAGCTCCTCTGTTTGCTCAGAGTCCTGTGGCTGTGCTACCTGACCGCAGAAGCAGCTGTGAATATTTTACATCCTGGTGAGCCCAGAGAGACAGAAAAAAGGGGAATAGGAGGAGGCTGCAAGCTGACTTTGACAAAGATGTACTGGACCGGAGGATAGGTAAATGGACCGATGCAATTGCGGGTCTGGGGTAGCGGTGCAATCGATGGGAGGAGGGGCGATGTTTATTGAGTGGGAAGGAGGTTGAATGGGATGCCAAAGAGCGAGAGGAAGAGGGGTGATGGAGGTGATTAGAGGGGTTGCCAGAGAATTTGGGGATGAAGGGTGGGAAGTAACTTGAAGGGGTGTTTGCAGAAGGCTGGGGCTGGGGGTATTATGGGTGGAGGTGGAGGCAATCACTGGAAGCAGACCAAGGGAGTTCCTGGAACCCAGAAGGTAAACCAAATGATCTCCCCTTTCTCACGTTCAACTAGTTTTTGTCAGTCCTCTAAAGCTTTAGGGTTTGGTTGAATTTTTGGCCACAAACGCATCTTACTGTTAGTTATGTTTATATTCTACTGGTACCTACACATAGTCAAAAAAAAATGTTCTCTTGAAAGCAGCAACATAAAAAAGTATCTTTTGATAACACTAAGCAAATTTAAAAGAACTGTCAAATGCAACAATAAGAGTTTCTTTAACGGATGACTGCTTATCAGAAGTCAAAGATTGCACTGAGACAAAGGTCTTATTCATCCTTTCTTCCATGATTGAAATGCAAGCATACCCAGAATAATGGAAATGGAAATATATTCTGAAAAAGTTCTAAAAGTACCATCCGAAAAGAAAACATATCAGGGCCAAGTATTTTGCCATGATGAACTCCATATGTAAGTTGTACTGCATCTTAACAATATTAGTAGCATTGACATGTAACAAATGATATGCTACATGAACCATATTATGCCATGTACATAATCTGTTTCAATTAGTTTAGTCATTTACCAAAAAAGAGATGGAAAGATTAATTCTCTAACCACTTTAAGGAATGATACATCACAGGATTAAAGGAAAGATAAAAAAAGAGATTCTGGATGTGTCTGAGGTTAAGAGTTATTTATCTATTTGTTATTAATCACACTCAAGCTTTAGTTTATGATTTATCAAGTAAAAGAAAATAGGAGTAAAAGAAAGAGAGCCAGCTAAAAGTTTTCTTGAAAAGAAAAAAGCTTTTCACATTTTTATCTAAGACATGTTAGCAAAAGCTTTCTTTGTCTTTCTTTTTCTGGAGCTGAAAGAAAAGACTTCTTGCTTAACTTGAAGGTATAACATCTAGTATTAAATTTTGAAGGAGTTTTGGAGAGGAAAAGGGAAGGATTTCTAAGTCTTGGAACTGTCAGAACATCCAACAAACTGAACCAGAACATTAAGGATAAAACGAGGAAAGATAGTGGCTCCTGTGGATCAGAACAGGCCGTTTATTTTCTCTTAACCACTTGCATTCTTGTTCCATGGTTCTCCACTTCAGTCCCTTTGTTGGTTAGAGTGTTTCTCAGCTTCGACTCCAACTGCAGTTCTGTCTCTCTTAAGGTAATTCCTAAAACGTAAGCAGATGTTTTTTTTCTGGCCAAGATTTAAGAAGTTATCACAAAGGCCTGATCAACCGGACAGAAGCAGACTTTGGGTCAAAAAACAGCTACATCAAAATAGAATTTAAATAATAAGAAAAAGCTACCCAATTTTTTTGTTACATTTTTGAGACTACAAAAACTCAACTTGGAAATTCAGTGTAACATCAAAGCAGGAAACCAGCAGTAAATGCTGCTAAACTGAAAGTAATCCAACATTTACACTTATATAAACTATCATTAAAATATCGCTAAAAATAGGGTAAAAGTATGAAATACTTATAATTTGGAAACAAAATGTTTTAAATGTAAAGTGTATTTATCTAAACCTGTTCTGTTGCAAATTTATCTTTTAGTTTTGACTTGAAAAATAAACCAAAAAAGTTGAAGAAAAAGAGAGCTCTGCATTTTGCTTTTCCTTCTCTTTTTCTGCTTCAGAGGTAACCTGTACCTGGATCGCAGTCATGCCTCTGACTCCATCTTAACATCTCCTGAGGGCTTCAAGTTTCCTGCAACAGGTGGCTCAAACATTTGCCTTGGCCTGCGCTGAGCTGAGGCCTCTGTTTATCGCTTCGGAAAGAGTGAGCAGTGTTGAGGGAGGAATGAAACACGGACAAACAAGCCGGCAAAAAAAAGTATGTTTGCAAAGGAAAAAAATCCTGACGAGAAAGGGGCCTAAAACGGGACTCACTTGTGTTTCGTCTTGAAGTTCTTGATTCAGAGATAAAAGCAGGAATGTAAACATGTATTTTTATGAACATTTTCATCTTTTGATAAACCCATGAAACATTTTCCAGAGCTCGAGCAAGAATGGGCCAAAAATACTCTAATGTAATTTTTTCTCATTCTCTCTTTGTGTCACCCCTAATCGATTTTATTCCTCTCTTGCTTTTGCTTTTCTCCTATTTCCTCACCTTCACTCTTCCTTTCCTTCACTCTCTAGGCAAATATGCCTTCGGCCCGAATGAAAACATATTTGTTGTTTACATTGGCTTTCTCTCCTCAAACTTTGGCACAACCCAGCGTTAGACCGCGGGTTGCTGGCAGCGTCTAAGGGAGCAGAAAGACTCTATTAGTCCTTGATCTCTGGCTACCTGACAGCAGAGTCAACATGAAGGGCATGAGGGCTTGACATGGGATCAAATAAAGACTAATTTATTGGCTGCTTGTAAACGCAGAGACCACATTAACCATTGCATTTCCCAATGTACGTCTTAACACTTAGGTTTGTTGTAATTAGGAAAATAAACAATATAACCATGTATTTCAACCACATCTTTTAATGTCTGAAAACTTGACGTTTTGAACATTTTTTTTTTTTACAAAATCAATAAAGCTTAGTCGGATTCATTTGAGAGTTTTTGTGAAGATCGTTTTTCCAAATATTTTTAATTGGTCTGGACTTTGGCTGGGCCATTTTAACATATGACTATGACATGATTGCATTGTGAAACCATTGCAAAATGCTGGACGGTGAATCTCTGTTTCAGGCTCAGTCTGATTTTCTTGCAGGATTGCCCTGTATTTAGCTTTGTCCATCTTACCCATCAACTCTGATTATCCTTTCTGTCCTTGCAGAGGAAAATTCTTCCCATAGCATCATGGTGCCACCACCATGTTTCAAAATTGCAGGTTAGTAGTCCTCAAGGGCCTGGAGTAGGGAGCCTTTAGTGTAAAACTATGCACTAATTACCAAACAATGTATCTATATTGCACATCAAGAAGCCAGAAAATAACCAGCAAAGGAAATTACTTTGAGGGATGATAGATATATTTGTCTAACTTGTTTTTTTTTTCTCTGAGAAAATTTCTTTTTAACTTGGATTGAAAAAAAAAACCCTGCAGTGTACCTATTTAAGGGTAGCAAAGGGGTCTACGAAACAAATACATACACACGTTCAGATGAACGTCGTTGATGTATCATGGCAAAATTGAAAGAGTATAAGGGGTTTAAATACTGTTGCAAAGGACAATATGAATCTGTTACTGTTAAAGGAAACAGGATACTTACATATACATATATGGAAAAAAAATGTTGAAGTGGCTCATTATATGGTTAAGAAAGCAAGTTTTTTTTCACTGCAGGAACTTCAAAACTTGTCGTGGAGGTGCTTGTGGGATGGGTTGAATTAAACCAAAGCACCACACACTAACAAAGGGGGCGCAAGCCTATACAAGGTCACTGTCTCTGTTCTTCATCATGTACCACAGTAACAACAGTGCAGGACTGATGCACTGGAGCGGTGGGTGGGCCGCAGCAAAGTCGGAACAAATGTGACACTTTTTGAGGTTTTCCCTGTTGATATTTCAGCCTTGATGTTTTTTTTTCAACATTATTCTTGTTTCCATGTTGTTGAATTGTGTTTGTGCAAATGACAGCATGACAGTTTATTCAAAAAAAACAAATTCTTTATAGCACAAACAACAGTGTCCATGTAAGCTCACAAGTTATAACAAAACAGGTTACAGCTTCCTAAACGCTACTGGAACACTTTGTGAAGCTTTTTTTTTGTTTGAGTGCCATAAATGGACTTTTGACTAACGATAACTTCCGATTGTGTTCAGTTTTATCCATATATTTCTTTCCGCTCTTCCCCAACCTGAATCTGCAGCTGCTGCTGATCTGATGTTGGTAGAAAGTTGACAATACTCACCTGAACCACACACCAGCTTCCAATAGTCTCATCGATGCTTTGTAAATGAAGACAAGCATGACTCACCATGTTTGCCGGTGTTGCAGGTTGTGGACTTTCACTAGCCTAGTCCATCCTTAAAAACAATGCGTGATTGCGCCACAATCATCTGCTGAGAACAATTACATGCAGGAACACCTTGACTGTTTCCAGCCATCGTGCTGTTCAGCTCAAAATGTGGCAATCAGCTCCAGAACAAAAGATAAAGACCTTGTAAAATACTGGTTGAGTCTGGTAAGAGTGTAATTATTTTGTTCTTATATGGGGTGAAAAGCCAATCGGCGAGGAAGAAGCCATGACTCCTAAAAGCCACAGATTACTGTTTGGAAGATAAAACTAAAAATATAGGTTATTACCATAATGATCAGTGTTACATTTGGAGGAAAAGGTGTAAACTGGGTCCAGATGGACTGACATTTCAGAAAACTATTGTGAGGAGTTTGTGGAAGGATACCCAAATATTTAATTCAAGTCATACATCTAAAAATGCAACCTTACCAAACACACACACACACACACACACAAAAATAAACTTCTGATGTTGAAAAAAAGTAAAAATAAAAAATGTATTCTACTCCATTATTTTGTCATTTATCAAATAAAAATAATGTCAACAACCCTAACTGACCAGAAACAGAAAAACTTAACTAATTTAATGTCAGATTATATGTTATATTTTTACAGTGCATGTAAATATCTTGTTTCAGATTAAATTCTTTTGAAATTTTACTTTGTTTGTCTTACACAAGTAGTTGTCAAAATCGCATGTACCTACATTAATTCTTTCTCTGGTCAGACCACTGGAAATAAAAGAAGTTTGTGGGTGGAGCTGGTATATTTGTTGAGGGTAACGTGAAGTAAAACCACACTGAACATGAAGGTAGCACAAAGAGCCAGTGGGGTTTTTTGTGGTCATGTGGGAAGGAGCTGTGGAAAAGACTTCTACCAGGGAGCTCAGGATATGCCTGTGGGTGTCTGTGTGTGCTTTGGACCTCTGTTATGCTATATCTATGTGGAGTTGGCATATAAACTGAAAAATCTGACTTAGCTATGCATGCAATGTGAAGAATTATGTTGCTCCCATCCATGGTACACTATCTACAATGTTTTTAGATAGTCTTTTTTTAAAAGTTTGACATTTTCCCTCCTCTTGCCTCCCATGTCCAAAGCAATTTGGAAAACATGTTCTTGATTTGAATTAATAGGGTTTAATTTAACCAAAATCATACAAACTGCATTTTTTTTTAAATATACTATTAATGTCTTTCTTATTTAAGAAACCTACTAGAAACTTACCTGTGCCTCCCTACTAGGAAAAGACACTTGTTTCCACTGGAGACAAGAAATATCACAAATTAAAATATAATAAACCTCTCAGAAACCATTTCATAGTAAAACCATGTTTTACTACGAAGTTCTGGAGCTGAGGTTAACAGATTAGGGAAATCAGAGTAGTAATGAAGTGAAAATGACAACCATGAGAAAAAAACAATATATGGGGATAACCCTACACCCATAACTTTCATACAGACATGGCCCTGACCAAATGATTTTACCCATTTCACTCCCCTCCTTTCTGCTTCGCAGTAAAACAATGCCTTCTTCATTTCAACCAAGCATGCTCCTGCTGGGCCTCACAAAGGGGGAAATCACAGAGGGGATGAGTTTTGTGATGGTTTAGTGGCGTTGTCTGTGTGCGCCTGCACGGTGGGGTCGGAATATCTTGGAGTTCTCAGAAACCTTGATGAGGTTTTCAGCAACGCACTTAGCCTTTCAACACACTCGAAGATGTCCCATTGATGTCATGGTTTGGATGGATTCTGTGCTGGATTCAGCTTAAAATACAGACTCACATACAGGAATAATGTAATTTAAAGGTCCTCAACCAGAATGGTTATTATACCTGAAAACAGACCCTATTTCAGAGGAAATGAGACTGATGTTTAGGAGCAGCTTGGTTGAACAAGGCATGAACTGGTGTGAGATTATCTTGGTAAATAAAAAATACCTTGTTTTTTTTTTCTTAATCATAGCACTTATCCATTTATTTCAACCAAACTGAACTGGAGTAAGAGTAAATTGAGAGCTTACCTGCACCAATTCCTTAAAAAAAAAAGGGCAATTGTGGTCTTAATAGCCAACATTGATGATAAAGAGTGAACCAGAGGTCAGGGTAAGAGAATTATGAGTTCACATATTACAGTAAAGAAATAAAAAGAAGAGGATATCCTCACTAATGTGAAACATATGTTTGCATCACACAAAAGCAGTAAATCATTTTTGGCCAAAGTTCCAGCTGCCATACAGGGTAAGCATAGACAATTACACCAAAGACTGTGGCACAGTAATTTGCTTTATTTAATGCAATTTTAACCACTAATAAAGTTCAAGTGTCTTGTTATATTAGCAATAAACTGAGTTTGTGTTATATGATCACTAAATTGTGTCAAATGTTTTTCTTCTGTATGGGTACATGATTAAAAAATATACATAATAAGATGCCATTCTGCCAAATCTTTCCACACCACATTCTTGCTCATGTTTTTCTAGGCCATGTATACGAAAGCAGCAGACAGTAACTTCAGAACTTAAAACAATAGGAAAAGGCCGACCGGAAAAACTCCAGCTTTATTAGACTGTCAAAAGTGATGGCCGCCTAATAAGAACCGCAGGTTGCTGGACTCTTTGTGGTCAGAGACTAATCCAGACAACCTCACGGTCTTTTTTATTATGGATATAATAGAGGGTGTTGTGCAAGATGACAAGAAAGGGTGACCTCAAGTTCACTTACAGCACTTTGTCTGTAAAAAAGCACATTTATGAAGGCTGCTTCACATCTATATCTCAGGGTCCTTCAGTCTGAGGCTTCTTTGGAACAGTTTGCTATATGAGATTCTTTCTGCTACAGCCATCAGAATACACAATAACTCTTTGAAGAACATTGGACAATATGAGTTATTTCCGAAGTAATTGAACTGAATTTCCAGTTCCAGTAACATAATTTGCCACATTTGCTTATTTTATGTTATCTTGACACATAACATATTGTAAAAATATGTACATTTTGTACAAATGCATTTCAGTTTCAGGCTATTTGTTTGTGCAAATGACAGCACATTTATTTCTTTTTATTCAATGCATGCTTTTTCACATTTGTAATATTGTGCTCTCATTCTAAACAAAGCTCTGTTTTATTGTCTTTCCTCTGATTTCCTGCAAAGGACTTTGGATTGTCTTGTCCATGAATGGAGCAGTACAAATAGACTTTACTTCGCCTTCTTCTAAGTGAGTAAAATGTGAATGAGTCTTCTTTCATCTTGCTGACTGGCAGTATAACAACAGGTGGAGTAGGAACACAGAGTTTTCACTCTGTGAAACAGGAACCCTGGTCACTCCAGCCTGTTTCCTAGCGTTTTATTAAAGGAACAATAAAAACTTTTGTTTTTTAGACCAAGTCTTTTGAAAGCCTCTTTATACCTTGACGCTGACATACCTGGTTAAAACTGTCTTTCTTGCCATCTGCACAGGTGCCAGGATTTCAGAGATTCCTCGTGTTTCTGACTCCCCGCTGCCCCAAGCTGCTAAAACAGGCGGAAACCGTTGTTTTGCTTGTGCTTTTGCATCTAATTGGATAATTTTTCAAAAATGTGCGTGTCCTGTGAAGGATGTCAGACTATTTCAAAACAGGACCTGTGCTTCTGCTGACTGTTTAGAGAGAAAACAAGCCGAATGAGACAGAGGAAAGACACTCTTCAATTTCCTTATCTCTGATTCTCTCTGGTAACTGTCCAATATCCTTGCTGTGTGTGTTTGCGCACCATCTTTTCCTGCAGAGTCCAGTCTGTGTAACCTGTCTTCATGAGCTGACTATTTTGCTTTGCTTCCCACTCTAACAACCTCCATATGGTAGACAAAAGGATGCCGGAGTTTGTTTTGCATGAAATTAGACAGAAATTATGGCTTTATTCATGTCTTATGTGAACAAACAAGGGCACAAAAACACTGTTAGTTAAAACAAAATTCAGGATGAAACTAAAAATAGTTCAGGAAGTTTTTAAATGGTTTAAAAATGTAAAACAAGCCGAGTTTTCCATTTTTAAAGTTTGTGTACTTTCTTAAGTACACAAACAAACACATGCATATATTAAAATAATAAATTATTTTGTAAGATATTTTCAGTTGCTTCTTAAAACTGTAATCAGTACTTTGTTAATTTTTGTGGTATGCATGATGTCAGAAAATGTTACTATTTGGGACCAAATCAAATTCAAATTTACAAAACATATCCAAACAAACCAGGAACAAAACTTTTAGAACAGGAGGGATTTTTCACAAATTTGGTGCCAAAATAGAGATTATATTGATTTATTGAATTCAGTAAAAAAAATTAAAAATAAAATAAAAAATAGCATGATATTAATGACGCACATCTACTAATTCTGATCTGATAAGTGGAACCTGAGATATATCTGATCCTAGTAAATCTTTTTCATATTTCAAATTCTTATTTTCGCAATTTTGTCTAACTTCCTGACTGTCTTCTCAGTCGACATCTCCCCGGTAAACCTTTCCTCATCACTTCTCTACATGGCTCAGACTGCAGCTGGCCCAAACCTGTTTTATAACCAGTACGGCTCTCCTGGCCAGATGTATTCTGTATTCAGAGTTTATCTTACTCTTGGCTTTAAAAGCCTGGTCTTCTGCATGATTAAGAGTCAGGGAATGGGAACAGACTTCAAAAGTTTGGGAAGACGCATCTCCAGAAGCAAAGGAGACCAGAAAGGAAGGGTAGACTAAGTACTTCTTGATGATGAAATATTGAATTTAGTGTGTATTTATTTTCTGCATATGGCATTGCCCAGCACCATGAATAGAAGACAGCAAACTCTCTCCATTAAGTCCTTTATTATATAACATAACTCCATCTTGCACTTTAAGCATTGAATAAAAGTTACATCCTAAATGCCATTGCTAATCTGTTGTGTATTTTTATTGCTGATTTAAAAATGTCCCATGTTCCAAATCCATTTAGCATACTTTATATTTATTACCATCGCTGCTGTTTGGAGTTACTGTAATAGTTTCAAGGCTTGCCCTCCTGCAAGCAGCAGACCAATGTCTGTACATCTGTAGTGTCTGCACTTTGCATTTTGAGGATGAAGCCATCAAAGATTTCATGCTCCTCTCATATATTGTGCAACATGTTATGGGCACAGTCTGGTCTGCATTAGGCTTACACCATTTTCAGTATTACCTAAGACAAATACAGAACAACAGAGCAGGACAAAAATAAATTTGAAATTGGCACTGAAGTTTATCATGCTATAGTTTTTTATGAGGATATAGGGCTGAGGGTAATTTGCAAATATATTTTTTAACAACTCAGGCCCTAATAAGAACCCAGATGTTACTGGTTGTTTTTGTTTCTTTCCATATACTCTGTGTGGCTTTGAACCTTATAAACTTTTCACATTTGCTCACATGGGAAGAACAAGCATTGATGTATTTTACTACCTGTGATAGACCAACAAAAAGAGATCCATAAGTGTAAACTTATGGTGTGTATTTTCATACAACCCCTTTTATTATGATATCACTAATGAAAATACAGCAGCTCAGCTGCCTTTAGAAGTCACCAAATTAGAGTCTTGCTATGTGATTTAACTCTGCTGAAGAAAAGGGTCCCCATTAGCATGACCCTGCCTCCACCATGTGTGATCTCTGCAGCTCTTCCAGTTAGAATGGGTCACATGGCTGCTTTTCTTATTAATGCAATGGGTTTGACTTAGACGTATCTGAAAACAAAAGTCTTTGTTTTGAAATGAGAAAAGGTGAAGAGAAAGAAAACAGTACTGATTAAAGACAAATTTCCAAAAAAAAATAAATAAATAAAACTCAAATATTGTAAGTTTAATGTGTAATTTGTTACAATTTAAATAATGTTTTAAAATATGTACCCTTCTATCACAATGGTAATTTCAAATATTTGTTTTCCCAGTTAATCTTCATCTAATGCACACTGCACCACTTAAATAGATTTGTGAAATGTCCTTTTGGTTGTTGATGCCTGAAAATGTGTTACATTTCAACCAACTTTCAATGTACCACAACCCAGTAAATAGTTTTGTAGTTAAACCTTTCTCTACGAAGAATGTTAAAATTAGGAACTATTTTGAGTTTCTGTCGCCAAGTCCGATTATTAGAAGCGGCTCTGGGCTATTTTTATTTATTTTTTTTAAAGTCGCTTGCAAATTTAATGAGTCGCGGGCTGCGCCTTTTTGGGATCGTTTTTGAACGTGAAGTTGCTCATTTGGGCTTGGAAATAAGCAGAGACTCATAAGAAATCCCAGAATTTGTCCGTCATTAAGGTAGTTTTAGTCAGGCTCTCCCTGTCCATCATTTCCCGGACGATCCGTCCCGCTGTGTCTGTAATAATGGAGCAGTTTGGACAAGTCCAGTGTCGCCTCATGTTAAATAAAGTGCTTTCTTCTTCTTCTTTTTTTTTTTTACGTCGAGCTATCCAGAAAACTGCAAACATCAAGACTAATCTGAACAGCGCAATAAACGTGACAACAGCCACGAATGAACGAGTCCGTAAAGTTGTGTAACTAAATGCCATTACAATTATTACTATTAAGATAAGTGTCACAAATCTGTGCAGCAGCCGTCTGAATTGCGGAGCCGCAGGAGGAGCTCTGTGCGCTGCGCTCTGACACCAAACGCAGGGCCGTAACGCACGACATGAGGCTGGGGGGAGGAGTCGGGGCTTTAAAATCCTTCCTAGAGTTTTCTAGACAATAGTGGAACACACAAAAACACACACAAATTACTAACGTTTTTTTTTTTTGTATTGTTGTAACCATTAACCATTCAGTTCAACCTTATGAGCGGAGATACATTGTTGATGTTACCATTATAAAATAACTTGCAATTAAGTATTGGCAAAGATCAATGTAATTTTCGCAGGTGGCGGAGCATTGTTGTTAGCAGCTGCTGAAAGTAACTAAAAAAGTTACTTTTAATGTAACTTAGTTACGTTCCAAATCAAGTAGTCAGTAATCTAAGTCACTTTTTCAAGGGGTAATCAGTAATCCGATTAAAGTTACTTTTTCAAAGTACCTATGCCATCACTGAATGCAACCAGAGAGCCAAGCTCAGCTGACAGATGTTTGTTGGCTGTAGCTGCGAAAGAATAAAGAAATGTTGAATCACATCACATTTCTACTTGTGAGTGTAGAAATGTGATGTGATTCAACATCACATTTCTGAATCACTGAACACCACTGAATGGACTGAAATAACAAAGAAGGTCTGAAATCAAAAACCTTGGTCAAGGTTTGTCAAAGTAAGAATAAAATACTGTTTACCAGAGAAATAGGTTGAAAATATGTAATTACAGATTTTTGCTCTTTTATTTAGTTGATTCTAATGTCTCTTTAAGAGTTTTAATTAAGAACATTTCAAATGTTTTTTGTCTTGCCTTCTTGCATCTACTCTCTTTTTAACAATTCTAAAATAATATAACTCCATTATGAAAACAAGTATTGCAATTGTAGACAGGTCAAAAGGATAAGCAGCAGTGGATTATTACAGTATCTAAAGTTATGTGAGGTAATAAGTTAAAAGACATTTTTGGTACCTGTGCAATAGGAAGGCAGCTGCAAGTGTGCATGAAGACACTACGTTCCCAAATGTGATAAATATTAAACAGCTTTGACCAGAGCAGTGAAAACTTTCTAAACCATTCCTGCTTTTGATGTTTCTTGGTTCTAAGTGCAGTTTCTCTTAGATTCAAATAATAACTTTAATGTTTTTTGATGAGCAGCAGCAGTTTCTAAGGATTTTGTTGTTTGAACTAAAAATGTGCAATAGTTGTACAATATAAGGTATAACAGCAAATCCAGTATTTATTTATTTTTTTATGTCACTTCCTTATTATTTACAACGACATGCTGAACAGTGACATGTCTTCTGCTTATTTGACTTGTCTACGAAGCAACCATGCATTCAAAGTTCAGTTGTTGCTGTAACAGGATACATGGGACAATACAAGCACATGTTTAAGTGTGAAACATCTTGCAAAACTCAGACCAAAGCCATGGATCAACCTGCTCATCAAAGACAGAGGGGGAATTACCCTGCACGCCCATTTACAAACAGACACACAGGCATTCAGGCAGAGACAGACACAGGTCTAATGAGTCCCAGCTGTGAATGCTTGCGTGATACGGCTAGACAACAATTAATGTGGAGAAGAGGAGGAAGATTTTGACCCAAAAGGAGATGGATGGCAAGCAGGAGAAACAGGAGAAAAGATTCAGTGTGAAGGAAAGGTGATAACAATGATAACAAAAAAGATGGGGTGTTAGAAAATGGAGAATGAGTTATGTATCCTCAAAACTCCCAAAAAGACAACAGATCCTATTTTCAAATAATAAATATTATAACGATTATGGAAAACTCAAATAAACTATAAACAGATTTATCACCTACATAAAAAAACAAAAAAATTTAAACCAAAAATAAAATATTTCTGTTAGAGCAACACTTTTTAGTTTGTATCTTTATCTGCTGTTCTGATACAGAACCACAGTGCCTAAATGTCCATCACAACTTTCAGCTAATAAAAAACTGACTTCACACACACCCAAAAAGAAACTAATATTAACTTCAACTTTTGAAGTTCAAAAGTCTTCACTTAATTGTGCTCATTTAATTTTTGAAAGAAGCTGTCGTACCACAATGCAACCACCATGGGCATGGCCTCTACACTGGGAGATTTCATCATGATCTGCAAAACTTCCCCATATATAAATGGGACAGTTTTGCACCATCAGTTTACTGAGGAAACACCATAAGTTTCATCATGTCACCAGCATAAGTGAATGCATTTAAAGGGGTTTCAATACAGTAGTGCTTTTGTGTAGCAAGCATGCAACCCTTCACTATAATTTAACATTATCTAGTGCTCTCTGGACAACTTTCTCCAAGTGCAGTCATAAAAAATATGGCATAGATGCAGAGCACTGGATTCGCATAGTAACTACACAGGAGCTGAACTGCTAAGAGTGTTCTTATGAAATCACTTGGAGAGCTGCTTGAGGCGAGCGCGGTTAATCCTGCTATAAATTATATTGTGACCACTCTACGCAAGTGTATGCAGGCTGCACTTCACAAGCTACACAACACCCAGGTCGAAGATATGCAACCACCAAGAGTTCGGTACAACTGTGTTGTATATATA
>CAEGAE010054729.1:0-110943 GCA_903067095.1 Girardinus metallicus
AAATTCATCAATCAAAACACATGTTCCATATGATAAAGCTCTTAATAAACAGATGTTTGATACGATAAGGCCATATAAAGCCTTATAAAACAGATGTTCAACACGATAAGGCCTTATATGAGGTAAATACAACAGGTGGCCGAGGCGATAGCATTGATTTTTTATTTGGGTGGGGCTTTTTAATCCATCAAACTCGATTAATAAAATTTTGACATAAGCTTGTATCCTTATTTTTTATAAAGGCTTAAGTGTAGAATATGCCCAATTTTTTTTTCACATCTGATTAATCGATTAATCATCAGAATAATCAATTACTAAAATAATCATTAGAGCGGGTTTTTAAATAAACTAAGCTGGTAGAGCATACTCCAAAAGACTTGGCTATACAATTCGGTTCAATTCAAGAAAACTTTATTAATCCCAGAGGAAAAATTGAATGTTGTAATTAGAGGTGTGTGATACTTCATATTTTTGTATTGATCTGAAACCAAATAAATACAGGGGAAGTATCGCCAATATTTTTTTATTATTCAAATTTGATGTACCACTAAACTTCTGACTTCTTTGAATAATTTTGTTAAAACTCAGGACAGAGTTTGTAGGTGCCAACAAAATACTTTAGTGACATATATTTACCTGACAAACTGAAACAAAACAAGTTGTTTTGCTTCTTTTTTCCAAAACAAAGTGACTTTTTATCGATATTATCAATATTTTAGATCGAACCACAGCTGTCTAGTTGTAATACATAATATACACTTTTCTTCAAACAGTTGTTGTAGATGCTAATAATGGCTGTGGACAAGAAAGCTTTCCTGTAGTGGTCTGTGTTACAGCGGTTGAAATTAAACCTCTGACTAGAGAATGTTTTGTCTGTAATTTTCTTGATTTTTATGAAGAATCCTTCTTTGCCCCATCATCTCTAGAGGTTTCACAGTCATCCTCTGAGCAGAACCAGCCTTCCTTAACCATAAATCATTCTTACTTTGCGTCGGTCATAAAATCCCCAATAAAATACGTCAAAGTTTGCGATTGTAATTGGAAAAATGAGGAAAAGGTCAAAGGTGGGTGAATATTTCTCTGAGCCGCTGTACTGTACACATGCAGAAGCTCCTGTGAAAAGACCAGAATTAGCAACTGTTTTGCACATAATTGTAATTTATAATGATCGGAGGGGGTTAGACCTTGCCTCCGGCCGGCGCTGACTCATTACCAGAGCTCATTTCCAAACCCAGTCAGGATTTCACTGGCTGCGGTGCATTTGTGATGCTTTGAGGGGAAACAGTTATATGTTGGTAAAGTATGTCAAGTATTTGACATTTAAGTCAGGAGTTGTATTTTTTTTTTTTTTTTTTTTCAGCTGATGCTCTGTATTCATATCAGACGGATGTCAAGTCCTCAGGCTTATTAGTCATGCTGGCAGCAAGGTTGGTCATTGTTGAGCAGCCTGTCAGGCAGGACTGCCACAGCTCGCATTCTAATGTCTGATGCAAATGCGTAGATTTTGGTTAAATCATTTCTTCGGCTGTGTTTTATTCCGGAGAAACACAAAAGAGTGGGAGATCTGAGCTGGCAGTCAACATGCCTATGAATATATTTCTTTCTAACATTTCGGAGGAAGCATAGAGTTTTATCTTTATTTCTTATGCATTAAGTCATCAAGATGCTTTTAAGTTAAAAGTAATAATGTTACTCCTTTCTTTGTAGAGATTTACATAAATCTTTTTTGTGTGTGTTTTTAAAAAGACAAAAAGTGTAAGTTGGCTCACAGTTCAGGTGAGTTCATCACAGTTACACAGCTAAAGTGTTGCATTGGAAAAGATCCCTATAAGTTATGCTCATTGTATTTCGAGCACCATCACTTATAGTCGTGGTGAACTTGATCTTACTGGTTCTTAAATGTTTAAATGTTCATATTTATTACTCTATAATTGTTTGTAATATGTTTTCTGATTGACATATTTTGGAAAACTAACATTTTTCAGCACATTTTGTGAGCTTTGCATTATGTTATAATGTTATTTACTCCCTCATCAAAAACCTTGATTCTTTCATGTACGTTTGAGAAACCCTTCGTCTTCCTCTGGGAGCCGTTCAGCTGTGCAAACTGGCTGAATGAACCGAAGGCGCATCCTCTCTCTTTTCTAAGTGCAGCTGCAGTTTCCAAGCTTCTGAGCTTCCGCCTCACAGAGCAGCCTTTCCCCGTGACCTCCCCACTCAGCTCCTTCAGACTAGCCAGCAGCAATTAGCAAACACCTGGTAGAACTGCTGAGCTCATTATATGAGCTACTTCTCAGTGCAGCGCTGGTAAACATGTTGTTATAGAGGAGCCATGTTGTGATGACTTCCTGAGGGCAGTTTCAGAAAGAAGAGTTTGTAAAGAGACAGAAGCCCAATTTCAAGGTGTTAAATTAGGAACTAAAATTTCTTATAAGTCATGTGTGATATATACAACATTTTTATAGCAACTGAAGTTAATATAGCTACTTGATTGTGCTATAAAATGACCATATGTGCCTGGAAAACAAGTAATACTGCCCCTTTAAATGACCATCTAATGTGGCTCGTCTAGTTATCATCTGTTGGTTTTGCTCACCTAGTGTTTGACATTTTTGCTCGTTGTGACTCAGATTGGATGGAGAGCATCTGTGAACTGCATCCTTCAGTTTTTGCACATTGGATTTAGGTCTAGACATTGACTGGGCCGTTCTAACAGATGAACATGTACTAAATTAAAACCATTCTATTGAAACTGACTCTATGTTTATGGTTGTTGTCTTGTTAAAAAGTAAACTTCCACTTGAAGCCTTTTGCTGATTTATTTATTTTTTATTAATTTATTGGGTTTTACATTTTTGTCTTGATTGGAGGTGACTCAACATTTATCTTCGTGTTATTATTATTCCTTAATTTTATTTTATTTCCCTTCAACTAATGCCAGTGTGTCCCTGCAGGTGGAAAGCACCCATTTGTACAAATGCTATAAGGTTTGATTCTTCTTATCTGACCAGAGCATCTTCGTCCTCACCGTTCTTCACCGTTTGCTTCTTCCTTGCTATTTTCCTATTGGCCAGATTTGTGGCGTGCGTGACTATAACCTGTCCCCAGATTCTTCCACTTGAGCAGAGTTCCCTCTTGGTTACTCTCCTGACTAATACCCTCCTTGCTCACCTTGTCAGTGTAGGTAGGTCGGCCTACAGCTGTGTCAAAACATTATTTTTCCATTTTCAGATGATTGGATTGAACCGTTTTCTGAGAAAAGCTTCAATCTTACGACACCTCACCCTGCTTTAAACCTCCACACTTATGTGTGTGTCTGCTGGTCTTCATGATGCTGTTTGTTCTCTGTTCAGGCAGCGAGGAAGACCTCTGCCTGCAGATATACCTGAATAAGAGAGAAACGAGATGAATTACTGTGGCGAGTCATGTGGGGAGGTACATAAGTAAAGTAAAAAAAAACGTATTACAGATGATATTTCTTGTGATTTTTTTTCTTCAATTTACTAGCCTAGCTTTGATGTGAAGTGCATGTGTCTGCCCACAAGGTAGAAACTAAAAAATATGCACCATAGCAACTTCCTTTTGCTGACTGGTCAGTATGCAGTATTTTGCGACTCTTTAATATAGCTCCTAATGCGCTTTGTGCTGCTGTAGCAGATCTTCCCTCTGTTTCCCAGAAAGCCCCGCAGTGGTTATAAACAGAATTGCCTGGGAGAGTTTCAGTGTCCTGTACGGTACTTCAGCAACCTTTGACACCTTTGCAACAGAGTTCTTAGTTGTGTCTCTTAATGACAACAACAGCTGGTCTTCAAACGTACGATGAAAGCTTTACAAACTCCAACTGATTTAATTCAATTAGCCTTTTTTCTCTGTCTCTCTCTTGGATGCTGTCAGTTCAGTCATTTGGTGTAATCAGTGCTATCTGTCTCCTTGACTTCCTGGCCTTGAGGCCTTTTCCATTAGTTTTCCTCTGTGGAATCTGAGCTCAGTGCTCTGCACAAGTAGCAGTGCCGTCGCTGGCTTCCGTGACAATAACAAATTGCTTTTATGTGTTCCTTTTGGAGCTTGGTAATGTAGCATGTCCGTCTTTTATATTCCAGGGCGGCGGCTCGGCCACAGGCATTTTTCCCCGCATCAGTTTTCGTTGGTGTAGACGTGTGGGGCTTTGACGGCGACGGGATCTCATGCGTGATCCCATTTGAGGAAGCAAGGGATGGAAACGGCAGGTGCTGCTGTGGCCACTTGACGCACGTTGATGGCGTAAAGTGTGAAAGGAGCTATTTAAAGGTGATCACGGTCAAGTGTTGCGACTCAGATATGGAGTTAAGAGTGAATTAAGATTTAGCTGTAAGGTGAAACATCTGCCGAATTAAAACGCTCCAAAGTAAATCTGTGTGAAAGTGAATCAAGGGCTTAATTTTGTCTCTGGGAAAAGCAGGAGTTAGATTTTTAAAAGGTTCTATTTTTGAGCTTCTGACAGATCCAAAATGTTGTCTTTTTGCTCTGGTTGCTGCACCTGAATGACCAAGGTGGCACCTGCTGCTTCAGTGATTCAGAGTTAACAAGGGTGATGGCTCACACCTCCACATGCAGCAGATACAGTGCCTTACAAATGCATTTGTGTTTTTTTTTTTTTTTTTTTTACATTTTTTCATGCTACCACCTAAAACTTCAATCTGTTTTGTTTGGATTTTATGAGATGTGCCGACACGTGGTAGGACATTATAAACTGAGAGGAAAATGGTAGCTGGTAATCTTTTTTTCAGACAGCCTTCTAGTGAAGAAGTCGGAAATCGACATGGCGGCTCCATAGACAGTTTGCAGTACCTCTTACAAACAATGTAAGCTTTATTTCCCTTTTTAAGTTTTGCTTTTAGTTTATGGTTGCATATATGACATAACATTGATGTTAGACGCACTCTGACATGCGTGTCTTATAATATAAACCTGTTTCCGTCACATGGCTTTTGATGCAAGGAGCAGCCATTTTGAAACGCCAAGTCAGCCTGAGGTTTACTTTGTGTTTGAATATGGCTGCTCCTTGCAGTTGAAGTTAGATGTGTAGGCTTTATGTTTATCTTACAAACACTTGCCTGTGTCTAAAACAAATGTTGCACCTGCAACCCTAAACTGAACAAATTAAAAGTTGTGTTTGCTCATTGAAAGTAAAGCTTAAAATGCTAGTAAGAGGTACCGGAAGCAATGTTTATGGTCGTCGCCATGTTGGAATTAAGACATCTTAACTAGAACGCGCGAGTTCGTAAAGGGGAAGTCGGAGTAGCTTCTAGTTTCCCGGTAGGAAATCTGACTTCGAAGGCCGTTCCAGTCTATTTTTCTGGCTGAGAAGTCGGAATCTCCAAATTCCGAGCAGCTGGTCAGAAAATATAACAAAAGCAACAAATGACATTAACTGGAACTTCGTGGACTTCTAAGCCTGTATTTCTAAAGTTGTAAGCTAACTTAAACTATTCAAGTTAGTACTTGTCACCTTGCTTTCCAATTACTGCCCTTATCAATTGCTTATCTTGTTGAATAGGTGTAAACCCTTATATACCCTTAACAAGTCCGCCTTCCGTTTTTACTTTTTTTTTTCTTTTTGGGGGGGGGGGATGAGTCCTGATTCTGAAAACGTGAAGTCACAGAGGACGGCGGCCTCTCAGCGGCATCAGTCCGGGTCCGCGCGCACCGCTGGAGGCAGTCGAGCTGCAGAGAGGAGCCTCTGTGTGTGTGAAGCAACTCTGGCTGATGTTTGCGGCGGAGAGGAGAGGAGAGGAGAGAGACGGACGGGAAGAGCGGGAGCTGTGGAGCTGGGTGGGCATGACATTTGAGCAAAGTCTGAACAGGAACAACGCGCTGCCCAAAGTAGCTATGTCTGCGGCACGGCGCTCCCCTGGACTTCGCACAGGTGAATCAGAACTCCGCAGTGGCTTCAAGCCCCTTTTCTTCCGCCGCTGAACGGAGGTTCGGAGGAGGAAGCAGAAGCGACGAGGCAGTGCCCGCTTCACTCCGCTACAGTCTGGCAGGTGCCGCCGCCAGGAGAGAGGGGCGGAGGGAGGCAGAGCTGTTGCCTAATTAACTCCCCGACGAGCAAGAACACAGGGACGGCTTGCGGAAACAGGTGCGCACCGGAGAGGACACTATGTCAAAGGAGACAAAAGGAAGAGGTAAGGGGGACGTAACATCACCGGTGGGCTCGTGCTAACAGGTAGACCTCTGTGTCTCGCGCTGGTTCGGCTGCGGCTTCATGCTTGAATGCATGGAGGGGATGGATGGATGGATGGATGGATGGATGGAGTCCGTGACGGAATGCGCTACAATCGCCACGGACATGTGAGACAGCCCCCCCGGGTTCGGTTCGGTCCGGTCCGGTCCTCATCTGCGAGCTGGTCTCCCTCATGTCCCTGTTTGTCCGCGTTTCCCCGCAGGTGACAAGTCAGTGGGGGTCAAATGTTATGGAATAGACATTGAGGTGAAGACGAACCTGCTTTTTACTGTCCCACATTTTCTGGGTTGCTGCTGGTGTTAAAATTCAGACGGCTCACATTATAGAAGTTCAGAGTCGGAGGCTCAAAGATTAGCAATTGCAAAGAAAAAAAAAAAGAAAAAGAAAAACCCAGCAGAATACAGAGTGCTTTAGTGTGCTAATAATAGCAGGGAGTTTTTTTTTTTGTGCAGCTCATTTGATTGTTGAACTGGATTTGCAGAAATGAGAGCTGACAGGACAGCATCACTGGAGGCCTTTGAAGTCATGACATTTCTGTTGCCTGAAAAGGTTCATTGTTGCTCTCTGCAAGAGGAAAAAGAAAAAAAAAAGGATTATATTGCTGCACGTGTGTCACCTGTTTGCATTGTGTCAGTCATAGAAAGATGCGATTTGAAGCATCTTCCTTTGGATTCGCCGGAGATCAGGTGGCTTGATCCTACTCGCTGGAGTAAAATGCGAAGGTTAACTTGCAGAATGGGTATTTCTCCCGTCCTCGTGAGCCAGCCTGTGAATCTCCTGCAGCTCCTGGCTCCGTGTTCTGCACATGGCC
Source organism: Girardinus metallicus (assembly GCA_903067095.1). Classification (NCBI taxonomy): domain Eukaryota; kingdom Metazoa; phylum Chordata; class Actinopteri; order Cyprinodontiformes; family Poeciliidae; genus Girardinus; species Girardinus metallicus. Next base: position 7,035 of record CAEGAE010054729.1, read on the forward strand.
TCTGCGCTCTGACCTTTCCCACAGGCCCAGGAGTGGAGGGGGCACTTTCCCGCAGGGATCAATGACATTTCAGATTATTGTCAAGCTAAGTGGTGACAAAACGTCTCACGACAGAGAAGGGGATCTAATTTATTGCAGCCTGTGGATTTAAAGCAATGTCCTCACATGCATGCCAGGGCGCAGGGTGCACACGTTTTAATGTAGATGTGTGAAGCGAAACACGTTTGGTTGTTTTACGAATATGAGGAATGTGGTGTACATTTGTGTTCAGCCCATTGAATTTGATACCCCTAAATTGGACCCTATATAAGGAATTGCCTCAAAAAATCACCTAAGTATGAGGTTGCATTCGCACCACCACCGCTGTGTAGTCCGCTTTTATCAAACTCAATATTTGTTTGCCTTGAACGCCAGCAGGAGAAAGTGGCCCGTCGTCTGTTACCAAAGACAAAAGACGAATCCTACAGTGGTTAAAATCTGACGCTACTCCATTTTTGTTTATGTTTCACAAAGAAGAAAGTTGTGCTAAGGTCTGCTTCGGACGTTTTTGTGTCATTTCCTGCAGCGCCACCCCAGGTGAGGGGGGTGAACTGGTTTATCAAAGGGTTTTGGATTGTTTGACACATGTGAACGCAAAGCGCACCGGCCGAAAATGTAACAAATGTTGCAACTTTGGGCCCCAGCTGAACCGAGTCTCAGGTGTGAGAAACACCCTTCATAACCCTGTGGAAACTCTGGAGGAGCTGCAGAGAGCCACATCTGAATTTGGAGACTCTGTTGGCAAGGTAACTGTTTGCCATTTGAAAGTTCAAAGTTACTCTCCATCCAGTCTGACTGGCTTGGACTATTTTAGAAAGAAGAAACAGCAGAAACCTTATTTAGTGACTGCAAATTAAGCTAACAGTTGCAGCTAACCACGTTTTGAATTTATTGACTTTTCTCATACTTACTGGTTAAAAAAAATTAAAGCCATTTATGTACATGTTAAAACACAATGAAAAACTTCAACACTTTAAACTGAATGCTTGTTCTTTTTTTTTTCCCAGACAAATTACTCGGCAGAGTATTCCTTAAAGGTTACTATTCAGACACGCGCTTATGTGTAGCTGGATCAATTTAGATCAATGGGGCAAACAGGAACAAATTAGAACTAACAGGACAAATACACATTGTCAAATTGCATAAATCAAACAAAATTAACTTCATCAAACATTAATAGGCGGCAGGAGCAAGGTTTGAAAGCCGGCGGGCAGCATACAGATCGGGGAAGATGAATTTAATTTCAACAATAATGCTAAAACATCTGGGCCACGGTTAAAATTATACATCTATATATGCAATGCGCTCTGTGTTATATGTGGGTTTACTTCCCAAAGCTCCTGAAAACTGGTCTTGGAGATAAAAGCACCAACTTCAGAGGCTTTTCATCAATCTGATGAGGAAACCGCAGCATGGCACCCCAGCTGAAAAATAGAGCCTTCAGCCGGGCTTAAGGGGAACAAACAGATGGCGGTGGGGTTTATACGTCCAGTTGTGGTCCAGCCTCTCAAGACACTGCTAAATCATGACCAGCAGCAAGTTCAAAACAGCAATAACTCTGATTTACAAACTTAATAAAATGGCACATGTTTTTTGAGATTCTTTTTGTTTGGCTCCTGGAAAGTGTGGGAAAAATTCTGGAAATATTTTGAGTTTGGTTTAAGGAGTTACGATCAAAATGTGTGGAATACTGTTTGGCCTGTCACAACAACAAGTTGCCTGATAAATGTTCTCAGTAGTAATGGAAATAATCCATAGTATTGCTGTTTTGAGACCATTTTCAGGTAAGACATTGATTATGGCACAGTGATGCATGTTTGCTCTCTCAATTTTGTACGGAACACTAAAAACTGGTAATGGAACAGATTTTAAATATTAACAATAAAATTCAACCAAAAATATTAAATAAAACAAAAATACAAACCATCAGATTGGAAAATATTGAGCTAATTTTAATTTATCATATAATTAATTGCCGAATTGATTAATTTCTTATTGCAAGAGGTTTAAATACTGTTTGACTTTTCATTTGTTAGCTTGTCTAAAGATTGCATCCGTCTCTCCATCCATCCATTCATTCGTTTATTCCATTCCTCTGTTTGCTGTTTTTGCAGGTTCAGTATCTGAAGCCACCACTGTGGAAATGTCTGCAGCAGATCCTGATAGAAAAACAAATTAATTGAGAAGCTTGCGCTCACCAGAAATCAGACATGTAGTTGTCTATTTTTAGCAGAGAGTCTCTCAAAAGACAAATTAGCTTCTCTGGTTGCATTGATTTTTTTTTTTTTTTTAATCAAACAGCTGCAGCTGGATGTTTTCCTCCTATTAATCTTTTCTTTTTTTATATTTATTTGAGCACTGGTGTAAAATTCACCTGCTAATAAAAACCGCACACTGAGGTTATTTGAGCAAATCTTTATGAAGCTAACATCAGCTTCAGCGGTTGTGAGGCTATCGGGAATGTGGTTACATTTAAAGCGCGTTGTGTTTCAGCTAATATCACTTCTTTTTTGCTCTAAACGTTCCAACTTCTTATATGCATCAGTTTTTAAACCCACCACCTGCACCTGTAAAGACTTCTTAAATTTGCAAGTGTGGCTCATGTGTAAAGTTGTTGTCATTTACAAATAGAGATTTAATCTGATTTAGTCCTTCTGAATCACTTGGTTTAAGAACTTTACTGTATGCAATACAGTGCATCCACCTGAAAGCATTTATTGGTAGAAATTTATGAAAAGCTCTACAAAAATCAACTTTTATCACAGTACTATACTATTTCACTGAAAGTTTTAGGAAAATACAATACAATGCGGTAAAATGAGACCGTTGCATCTTCCTTCACACTATTTTGTTCCAGACTTTTGTTTCAGTAGTATGCGCGATCAAAATTTGACAGGAACACTATGCCCCATCAATGCCACAGTAGCATGTCCAATTTGACCACATAACTACGGCTACTGTCAGTATTTTTCGTCTGTCATTATAAAATTCTGCTGTGTGATTAACACAGCTCTCATGTGTGCCTCTGCTATAAAACTGTGACTTGGATATCACAGCAATGAAAATTTTAATTTCAACCTCACATTACGCAATCCTGTCTGCACTAATGATTTACTCACCTCAGCTTGCTGGATACTTGAAACAGGAAGTGATGGCTTAACTAATGTTCTGATTGATTTGGGTGATAACGTTTGTAACTTCTTGGGAGCATTCATAGAAGACATATTTAAAAAAGTGACTCACCCTGTCCTGATGCTGTGAAAACACTATGAATTCACCCCCAAAACATATACTCTCTTCAGGATGTGTAGGATAATAAATCAACAACAGTATCTATTGTGATAGACATATGATCAATATAAATAGATAATACATCTGATAGAATATTCAGTATGTAGAATATTCACTGAACTGCGATCCAGAACGGCATTCTGGGAGATGTAGGCAGAAGAAAGGCTTTATCTTCTCTGTCTCTCACAGCAAGCTAAGCAAAGTCAGTGGCATCAACTAACTCACTCTTTGGTTACCTAGCAACAACTTGTTGAGTAACTTGCACACCTTCAGGTTTCGCCACTGTGCCTAATAACTGCTTAAAAACTGTGGATAAAACAGGAAAGTCACACCACCAGCTTGGCATTATTCCAGCTATTCCAAACAAAAAAAGCATATCGATAATTATTGATATCGTCTGTGATGAAACACTTATAGTGTGACATGTTTTTCAGACATATCGTCCAGCTTTACTTTAACATGAAAGATGTGGGTCCCAAACTGCCACCTCAAAATTTAGAATTTTGTATTTCTGAATCTTTTACATTCTGGAATATTTTCTACAGAAAACAAAGGAGCCCAGCGGCACACAGGAGCTCCACAGAGGAACGATTCGAACCAGGAACATCCAGGACGGCAGCAGAGCTGCAGTATTTTGCAGGTTAAAATCTGCATCAGTTGGAATGATGAGCTTCAAATAACAGGGGAGGGCTCAGTGCTAAGAGGCTCAATCATTTAAGGATTTGTGTGAACCTTAACGAAAAAGTCGTGTTTTAGAGCCATGTGGCAAATTTCTATATATATATAAAAAAAAGATCTGTTTTGCTAATTTCTTTCTACCACACCCTTGCATTCTTGCCATTTTCCTGCTGCTTGGCCTCTGGTGAAATATGGTGTTACTCATTTCTGTTGGAAAGTCAGCACAGCAGAGCATTTTTCTTTTGGTTTGGATGTAAATGAATCACAGTTTTTTTTTTTTCCCCCTCTATTGCTGTCTACATAAAATAAATATGTCGTGTACCTGCGGCTTTGCTGAGATTTGGCATTGTGCTATAAATAGCTGCTGAACGCCGAGGAGAAATCTCTCTCCCTCTGTCTTTCTCTCTCTCTCTCCTTTTCTCCTCTTTTCTCTCCTTGTAAAATTGAATGTTACGAAGACTTTTGTGTGTGAAATGTTATTTCAGTCGACTGATGGCACACGTGTGTCCGCCAAAAGCAATCGAGTTCCAGTCCATCAGCCATTTCTTGTCACTTAAACATGACAGATATATGTTATTAGAATTCAACAGCTTGCTGTGTCATGTTGCGTCTTCAGATGAGAAACCGGTCCCCAGAGAGGCCTGTTTGGCAAACAGCGCCTCGGTGTTCTCTGGATATTACAGAGACATGTGCTAATGCACGACGCCCGTGACCTCTGTTGTTTTAGTTGTTCTTACAAAACGCTGGTAATTTAAATTTAATAGCTGTTTGTCATGGAGAAGCACAGGGGCTTCCGTGTCGGGGCGCCAGCAGCGGCTCGGCCGGCCACGCCTGTTTGGGTTTCCGAGGCGAAGCGAGGCGGCGGGGGACCGCTTCACCTGGAAGCAGAAACTGGTCTTTCTGTTGACCGCCGGTGGAAAAGGCCTGGTTACAGAGATGTGGAGGGCAGGGTATTTTTCATTTCAGTCTTCTGCTTCAGATTTCTGAAGTGTTTTACTGCAGGTAAAGTTTTTTTTTAAAGCACAATTACTCCCTCGCTCAAAACACGAAAGCAATCAGTCTGTGCTTAAAATTTGCCATTTGTCCAGCACCAGTAAATGGTCTGCACTTAAGATCCTATAAAGTGCTGTACAAAATGTATTAGAATCACAAGGTGATGGTAGCAAACGGGGGTTCAGGGCCTTTTTCCTGGCACTTTGAAGCTGGAAATGTGATATTTTCCTTCAGTTATATGGTGTAAATTGTACATTTTATTGCATATGACAATGAATGCCAGATTAGTTTTTCATTTTGCATTGAGATGCACCAATCTTATATTGATACCTGCATCAGTCCCAATATTGAAAATAATTCTAGATTGGTATGATCACAATGTGCCCGATCCACGAGGGCAGATCTAATCAGTCTAATTCTATGCTTTGACATGCTTTATTATATATTTTACATCATATTTGGATCTCCTAATTGCACTTTCTGAACAGTTTGAAAGGTTTGTTGCAGTTTATTTTTTTACATGTTTGGCAAAGGTAGTCAACCTATTGTTTCAGTTTATCCATTTTACATTGGATGTTTTACTCCTAATTGCGCTGAATGAACAAATGCTGCCATACAATGACATAAAAAAAAAAACAGAACACCACCGAACTGCACCATGGTTATTTGTGAGAGTGAGGCACATGCGGCTTACAGGAGATGGAGCTATGATGTCATTGTTTTAAAAAAAGACATCAAAACATTCCTGGAGTGTTGCCTTGATTCTTTCATGCATGTGTGAGAAATCCGTTAGTCTCCCATGGCAACCATTCAGCTGTGGAAAATGCCTGGGTGGAGCTAACACCGCCTTCGAAGACAACGTTACTCCTACTAAGAGCTGCAGTTTCTAAGCTTCTCACAGAGCGCCCCTCCCCTGCAACTCCCCCACTCATCTCCTTCAGACTAGCCAGCAGCAATTAGCAAACACCTGGTGGAACTACATTACATGAGCTACTTCTCAGTGAGATGCTGGTAAAAATGTTCTTAAAGGTTTAACAGAAGAGCCATGTTGTGATGACTTCCTGGGGGCGGAGTTTCTGAAAGAGCAGGAGTTTTTAAAGATACAGAGGCCACATTTTAAGGCATTAAGTTATTAAGTCAAATTTCATTGAAGTCATATTTGATACCTAGCACAGAATGTAACATAATTACTTGATTGTGCTACAAAATGGCATTGTGTGCCTGGAAAACACATAATACTGCCCTTTTAAATGCAATGAGAGTTCAGTTTTTAATCCTCAAAAGTGACTCCATAAGTAAATTTTAGAAATAAATTCTCAGAAATTGTTTGCATTGGTTCCCCAAACACCTGGTTTGAATTCTCCTGATTACCTCACTGTCTCTTCGTATTTATTTATTTATTTATTTATTTTGTTCCAGTCATACACACCTGGCTACAGTCAGTCACTTCTTGCTCTGCATAACTCTCTGATTTATAACTCTCATTCTCAGGAGCCGCTGCCCTGCATGTTTTATATATTTACCTGCTACATCGCAGCAGATTCCAATTGAAGGCTCGTTAACAGGCGGCTGCTGACCTTGGTGCCGTGCTGAGGAGGTAATTCAGCCATTTAAATCAGGTCTTTTGGAGCGGTGACACATCTTAAACACGCAGGGCAGAGGTTGTTGAACACCAAGATTGAGAAACACGGCTGGATCCATTAGTCTTTATAAAACAGAATGCAGGATTGAATGTTAGCTAAAGTGCATTTGCCATCTTTGAGGATTACGTGAATCTTTTTAAACTTATATTTTTTTTGTTGTTGTTGTTTCTTTGGTTTTTACTACCCTCTTTCTTCTTGTATTTTTACATTTTCATTTTGAGCTTTGTAAATTGATGTCTGATGTCTGCCTGCTTCTGGGGGCTAATTACCAAGACGACATGATGGAGCAGAAAATAGGTCTTATGTTTCTTAATACTAGAAATTAAAAAAACCTAATTGTACCTCTTCAGGAATATTGATGATCTGTTTCACTGCGTTTTTAGTCGATTTCAAATGCTTATTTAACTGAATAGTTTCATTTTTCTCTGTTTCGCCATTTATAGACCAACACAAGTATAACAAGCTCATGTTATTTGCACAAGTAGCTAAGTTGCGGCTAACTATAGCTTCATAGCTGCTGTTTTGAAACTGATTGGTTTGTTTCAGCACAATGACTGTTTTTTTTTTGCATATATATTGCCTAAAAGCTAAATTTACCTTTCTTGGTAGTGAGGATAAAATCTGTGACTGTGCCAGCGTGCCAGTAGTGCCCAGCTATTCATGGAGGAAATCCAGCACTGTTTCACTATGCTTACATCAGCTTTTTCTCTGACTTCCCAGTAAAGCAGTTGTATGTAGCTTTTATAAAAATATGTTTTTTTATATGTTTCTTAATAATCTGTGGAAAAAAATTGAGCTCCTCTGCCTTCTCTTTTTTGTCCTACTGTCATCTGCAGAAATCAACCACTCCTGGTCAGAAACGACCAATCAGAGCCAGGAAAAGAGTCTTAGCTCTGTCAATCATGCTTTTGTATATGAGGCTAAATATGCTAATGGTGGAGAAACAAACGTTCCAAGAAAACTGTGTATCCACTGTCATTGGTTGCTGTGCTAACTAGCCTTAGCATTCACGGCAGGCTTCGCTGTGGGGAACCAGCTGTAGTGTAGCAGAAAGTAAAGATGACAGTCAAAGCTGCACATACATGAGTATGATTGACAGCACCAAGACACTCCCACTGACTCCGATTGGTTGTTTCTGACTTCTGCAGATGGCAGTAGGACCACAGGGATGAGCCAGAGGTCACTCTGTCATAATATAGTAACATTTTTAACAACTATGTAAAAAAGATATTTATGACAGAAAATTTTAGCGATTCCAATACAGTAACTTCATAGAGCTACAAACGAGTACATTCCTACTTATAGGAACATACGTTCTACACTATTTAAACAGAAAATGGAACGTATATTCATTTGTGATTTTCCCTTGAATGTATTTTTAAATGGGAACCATTTTGGATTGAAACAACTGAAAACAGTGAGAGTGGTAAAGCCTATACTGATTTCTTCTGTGCAGATTCAGATGCTTTAGATAGAGTTTATATGTATAATCTATATGTGAAAACAAAAATATACAGTTTCGACAAGCGTGATACTGCCACCACCAAAAGTGACAGTACAAAATAATAATCATCGCCGTGATGCTGCCCCAGTAGTCCATTAACACCCAGTCACACCAGGTTCTCATAAACTTTAATGCGGTGTTGCTATGCTTTACTGAAGAACATCCCTTGTAAGACTCTTGATTGATCTGAACTGAGTTGCAACAGACACACAGAACATGTTGTTATTGGCTCTGTTCCCAGCTACGCGAGACCTGAATAGATTCAAGAGACCGTGTCTCATTTTCTGTGCATTTCTTTACAGCTTGACACCTCTTTGTGATCTTTATCTCCACTCGGGCCTGTTGCATGTTAAAATGGGCAGCGCCGACACTACTCATTACCTCCTCTTTCACCGCACGCAGAAGAAAAGACCTTATTGGATTTCCTCCCGACACCGCTGGCGTCACGCTGCGATGCTGCAGCTTGTCCAACGCTCAGAAGTGCTTTGCAGCCTCAGAGAGCTCTCCTGCCCTTCCTCACTTTAGATCCGGTTGCTCTTTCGGGTGCTCTTAGTCGCTGTAGAGTTCCTGAGATTATTTTTAATTGCGAGGAGAAAAGTGATGGGTGGCACAGCTTTTCGGAACAGCTGAATTGGAGACGAGGGACAGCAATAAGGGAGGCAATTCCCTCAGGGTGAAAGCAAGTGATTAAAGGTAGATCATGTCTTTGCTTTTGGTTCCATCCTCAGCAGTGAGCAAATTGTTAAGAATTTTTTACAACCTGCTGAATTATAAACCTTGTTAAGCAACTGTAGCAGTTCAATTATAGATATATACAGTTCTGGAAAACATTAAGAGACGATTTAAAATGATCAGTTTCTCTGATTTTACTTTTTATAGGTATATGTTTGAGTAAAATGAACATAGTTCTTTTATTCTATGAACTACTGACAACATGTCTCCAATGTAACAAGCAAAAATGTTAGTATTTTTTTGCAGAAGATGAGAAACAGTCAAAATAGCGAAGAAGGTGCAATGCTCTCAGACTGCAAGTAATGCAAAGAAAAATAGTTAATATTTGTTTGGAAACAACAATACTAATGTTTGAACTCGGGAAGAGTTCAGAAACCAACATTTGGTGGAATAACCAGGAGGTTTTCAGTGGGGCTCAGTTTGGTGGTCTATTAATTTTTTCCAGAGCCGTAGAATAGATCACAACTTCGAATTATTACTCTTTTAAAGTCAAAATGTCAAAATTGGGCGATTTTATTTATATAAGGTATTAAAATAGTTGATTATGAAAGACAATAATTTGCATATCATGAAGTGCAGTGAAGGTGGTGAGGAAGACGCTGTGGACCCAGGTTGAAATGAATAAATGATGAATTTAATGAAGTTGTCAGATGTTCAAAGTCCAGAATCCAGGCAGCGCAGAATGAGCGGTAGGCTGAAGCTCACAACTGGTAGCACAAACAACCGACGACAGACTTGATGGTGGACAAGAAGAGACGATTAGACAGATTAGACCAGACAAAGAACAAGGAACACAGGTGGGTTTAAATACACAGGGAGAAAATCAGGAGAAACAAGAAACGGGTGTAACTAATCGAGGGGTAGACGGGACAACACAGAGACTCCACAGGACACAGAAACCTAAATAAACACACAGAAACAACCAAATCCTTACACTGCGTTTATTTAGCAGTCCGAACGCAAATTTGTCCTGGGTCACATTAAGGGACCACCTACTGATCTAAAGTGACTCCATGCAAGCATCAGTTTTTCCTTGGTTGTTTATTTTAAACACAATGCAAAAGCAACAAAAAAAGCTGAAATATATAAAGTTGAAATTAAAAAGACTCATCAGTCCCTCCAGGAAGTTGTGACCATAACGATAACGCAAATGCTTTTGCAAATGTTCTTTTTCGCAGACTTTCAGATTTCATAAGACATCGTGACTTTCCTGCAAATCTGACCAATCACTGTTTCACAAAATCCAGGTTTTGTAAAACTTGAGCTTTAAAACTTGAGCTGTATAACTGAGCTTTATAACTTTATAAAGCCCGGGTTGAAATGACCAATCACTTCAACTCAGCTGAATTTTCACCAATCTTCTTAGCCTCTTTTTAATTTAAAAGTCAAGTCACTTATATAGATGGTATTTTTCACTTATCTATAAATGTTTAAGTCGATATCTCCTGACGTGCTGTATTCTAATTCTTTTGTCTTTCTGTCATATTTTTCCTTCAGCGCAATCTGATTTCCTTTTTTTTGTCGCTTAGTAAAGTATAAACAAACTAAACCCGGACAGCGGGTCCAATTTTATGTCCCAGTTTCTGCTACCAGTGGTGATGGAAACCAGGTAAATGAGTTAAAACACTTATTGTCCCACATTTGGCTTCATAATGATTCTGGGTTGTAAATCCCCTGCACACCACTTTCCATTACAGTGATGAACCTTTGCTCCTCACTAAAAGCTCAGCCTGTTACATGTTTAATTCATCTAAAACCATAATGATTGAAGTAGAGCTTCTGCTCCACAAGACAGATTTAACACATTCAGCCGTTTGGAAACAGTTTGCTTCTATTAAAATCTCACAGGACACCCAAACTTACAACAGCTCCACTTGTGTATCAGGCTTTAACACCAAACAACATGCAAGCATTTCCCACACAAAGAACAGAACATTCAGGTCGCTACAGTATCATGTTTTCAGGCTCGATGTTCATTTTGCGATTATTAATATAAATAAGTGATTATCTGAACACAGCGGTGGTAGATTTGCTCATTTAATGACCTGCTCTAGTGAAGATCTGTCAGAGAGTTGGTGTGTGGGTCGCATTGGTTTTTTTCTCTTTTTTACTGAACTGAAACACACCAAATCCTGCAGCACATCTAGACGTTAAGGTTGTCAAAGTCAAGCTAGCATAACTGACATACTTATCTCTCCGTAATTATTATTTCTTTTATTAACTTTTCACTGACTTAAAAAATGTGACACAACTGGGCCTTATATAGTTATGTTTACAATTAGTAACAGAGCACTGCGTTTCTTTATACATCATACGTACATTTAGAATTAGCACGTTATGTTGACAACTGAACAGCTAAAACCAATGGCAGCCATGGCCAGCGAGCATTTTAAAAAAGAGAAAAAGGTGATCGGCCAAATATCTGCAATCGGTGCACACCCATGCACCAGGTTAAATCCCTTTTTATTTTCCGAATCATTTGTGGAACAGATTCAACAACGTGTCTGAAACATTCCTCTCACACATTTGGTCCATCGTGACAAGAAAATCACGCAGTTGTTGCACATTCCAGAGGTGCCCTGCTGGTTTGAGATGCAGTGAATGTGGAAACGGTTGAAATGCAGTGAAATAATTGTCACGTTCCGGAAAGCGGCTCGAGTTTATTTGAGATTTGCGACGTGGTGCATTATTCCTCCGGAAGCAGCTCTCAGAAGGGTCAGCATCAATATTCAGGGCAGGCTGTGGCTTTTATGTAATGATAATTTGGTACGGACTGTTCCAAAGTGAGCTGAGGAATGATTCCCCTTCACCACCTCCAGCCTGAACTGTGGCAGGATGGCTCCGTTCCCATCAGAGCAGGCGACATGTTTGCAATCTGTTAAAGCCCAATGTTAGTGAGCCAGTGCGAACTGGAGCCTCAGTCATTTGTTAGTTGACAAGAGTGGTTCCTGCTGGTGTTGCTCATCTGGTTTTTGGTTGGACATGTTATTCAGAGATGGTATTCTACAAACTTTGACTTTATACAAGTTATTTGAACGGCATCTTTCACCAGTTGTCTCATTTTTGTACCCTCAGCAGCCATTACCTAGATACATTTTTCTCGTTGGTCGATTCTCTGCTCTCCAGAGTATGACGGTCATTGTAGGTAATTTATTTTCTTTTTTTTTTTTGTAAATTTAAGCCAAAAAACAACAACATTTAGATTTTTATCATGGAAATTTCAGAGTTTCAAAATTGAAAGATTTTCAATAAAAATTGAGATTAATCAGAAATTTTCCCAAAGTTTGACTTTTCAAACTCAAATAATTCCAAGTTTTCTTTCTAGAAAGTTTCTGAGATCTTAAATATCTTATTTGTTTTCTTAGATCTTATATTTAGATATTAATCAAAAAAAATTCTCAGTATTTTTGGTGGAAATTTCCTATTTTTTTCCATCCCTAATTAACCGTCATACCGGACACAAATGCCAGTCAAAATAAAAACAAACAAATTAAACTATATTTGAATCCTACTTTAAATCATTTAGGGATAGATTCAGAGTAATTACTCATCTCATACAGTAATGACTCATACCACATATTTAAAGTACAGTCTGCCTGGGGTTTGAGGAAAACGCTTCCATCCTGTGTGATTTATGGAGATGAGACTCTTCAGCAAAGCCACCTGTTAGGTAATTAAGCTGAAATTAAAGCCTGGAGCACGATGAGACCCCGAGAACATACGGCTGAACCAGCGTTCCCTTTAGAGACTTTAGAGGTTAATGAATCACAGATTAAATCCTTTTTTATCTCCGTTTGATTGAGAATCTGCTCTTGGTTTCCAAATGATCTGTCCTCATGCTTTTACTAGTTGTTGGCAGAACAATCGTATAATTTCTAAGACAAACAATATGAACCCACTTAATTGTGAAATCACGTTTGTCCTAGAAAAGGAATCTCTTGGGGTCTTTTGCTACTTTACTCTCATATGTTCTGTGGATCTATAGTGTTCGCACAATCCTGCTGACGTTTTTGTGACTTAAGAAAATAAATCTTTTCAAAACATTTAGCACCTTTAATGTGACGTATATACTGTGAAATTCTGCTAAAAATACAAGTAAGTCTGTTAAGTAAAACAGAAAAAGAGAAAATGGCGTCAATAACTTGTTTGCATTAGTAACAAATTTCTAAAATATTTTTAATATCAGGAATCTGATGAACTTGATGTAAACTTTAGCTATTACATTTGTGTCCTTTAAAAGTGAATTGAAAGGATTTCATTGTGCAAATGTATCAGTCAGGAAAAGGGCGTAAAAGCCTTCACAACATTATATTTACACCATTACAGAGTCAATCCATATTGTCCATAATTAGAGACAATATGGAGTGACAGAAACATTACAAACCAGAACTCGTCTATAAAACTGATAAAGAGACAAGGCAGGTTCTGGTCATGAAGGTTGTAAAGACGTTTCCATAAATTATGAAGCAGTTGTACTATTTCTTTTTGTCAAATACAAAAAGTAAACCGTGGGGCAACAATTTCAAATGGCAAGTTGGGGATTAAAACAACTGCACATGCCACATAAAGATCGTCATGCCCACAGTGAAGCATACTTTCGTCACATGAAGGTGGGATTAAATTTCCTCCAAAACATCCGTTCATTTTAACCCAAAAGCTGAAGCTGATGTAAAATATGTGGGGTTGCCTGAAGAGGAGTGTGGATAAGAAATGTTCTCAAAATCTCACTGGTTTGGAGAGTGTTAAAATAGCAAAATCAAGATGTGGGAGATGTTTGTAGCCTGGTTTAAAAAAAAAAAACAAAAAAAACCCCCCAGCATCTTGTTCTACGCTTCACTTGGTACAGAGGCTCTAGACCTTCGGCTGTGGAGAAACGGTTTCTTCTGGAGGGTTTGGACTCTGTTGAAGTTTCAAATTTTATCCAACAGCTAATGCTTGCCCGTGATGAAGGTAATGCGATAGTTCGACGTTATGGAGCTTACAGGAAATTGCCTGCTCTATAAACAAACTCTCAGAGAGAGAAGAGTCTGGCTAATCCAGACTGAGCGGCTTTATTCACTTTCCTGCCATTGAAGGCCTGTCACGATAGCAAAATTTTCTGGACAATTAATTTTCTGAGAAGTTACTGCGACAAACAATATTGTTGTTTTGAGACCATTTTCAAGTAATGTAATGTTAAAACCATAATTCAATTACACCCTCTCGAAGATAAGTAAAATTTAGTTTCTGACATTTAACACTGGAACTGGAAGACATTTTAAATATTCAAAGTAAATCAACAAAAGGCTCTCAGCAACAGATACAATGGATACCAAAGTCTGTAAACAAAAAACTGAAGACATTTTATCATTGAATATGGTAGAAAGAGAGAGAGACTCAAGAAAAAAATAATCAATCATGCAAATGGAAACGATCATGCTGGTTTTAATTCATAATACGATTAATTGATTATTGCTCACTGCGACATGCTTAGCCATCACTAAGACTACAATTCTACTGGAGAAATGGAGTTCAATGGGATAAATCTCAGATGGAGGACTGAAGGTAGATGAGAATCGAGTTGAATTATGTTGGAAAGCAATAGCCAGGCTAAGGTTTTGGTAGCCTATCGAAAACGGTGAATTCTTCTGAGAGACAAAAATGTTTAGATGTGCAGTATTAGCTACGTATTTCACTCCCTCACAAATGTATTTGTTACTTTTGAGTTGAACTGTACAGGTTATGGGTCATATTAGAAGTCAAAAGTATTGTGAACTGATTAATCTTGAGTAATGTTCTTATAAACCATATAAACCTGACATTGTAACAAGGGCACGTAGAGTCTTAAGAGCCTCATATAGAGCCGCAAAAATAACAGGAAATAAATGTCTCCGCTGCTCTTTTCCGAGAACGGATCATGGACTCTCCTGGTACTTTCCTTATTCATGAACACTGTGCAGGAAGGGATCTGTATAAACACTTGACACTGTTAATGTGACAAGGGGGAGCTCTTTGGCCGGTCTCCTGTCGGCAGACCTGCGTTCTATCACAGCACTCCTGTCCCCTAAAATACCGGCCCGCTAACATCTTAACGTCAAAGCTGGCTTCAAAATGTGAGCCCGCAAGCCAATGAATAAAATTACGGCGACGCATTATCCCTTCACATAAAATTGGAGTTGAAGCACGTAGCAACACATTTCTCAGCCGTCCTGCCCCACAGTCTCGGAGCGCATTTTGTCTTTTTAGGATGATTTCTGGCACAGTTGTTTTGAGGCCCTCGTGACAGAAAGGAGGAGAGATGAATGATTGCCGCTCTGCATTTTTCAGGAGCTGCACCTGAACCTCGCTCCCAGGATTGCAGGTCTATTATTTCACATCTTCAACAGCTGCTTTCCAGTAGGGAAGACGTACGCTCTATAAAACAATCCCTTCCTCCCCAAAGTGTGGTGTATCTCTTTCTGAAAATATATCTACTGCGTGAACATTAAATGGCAAGTAGCAGAGGTTAAAAAAATTGCGGGATTAGTTTAAGTGAATACTATGAGTCAGAAAGGTTTGCTGGGACTATTGAGTTATTATGAGTCATGCAAAATCAAAGACATTTTTCACTTGCTGACTGTTCTCTTAATATGCTTTAGGCCTTAATAAAAATAATGAAATATGTCATACAAATGATTTCTAAGGTGAAAAATCTGAAGTCTTAGTTTAGTAATTTAAACGTTGAAAATACAAATTCATGTAGCAGCATCTGTTTTTCTACAACGGTGCATTAGGGCCGTTATAGATAAGTGGGGAAAAAAGTAAATTTCTGATAAAAAATCTTAGATTTTCTAGAATAAAAACAAGAAATTTCTGAGTTTGAAGTCGAAAGTTTGCTACAAAAGAAATCTGAATTTTTCATGTTTTTTTTCTAGAAAATCTGAATTTTTTGATCAGAAAGTTTCTGGGTTTTTTTTTTATTTTTTTTTTTTATTGACGTCTGAGGTTTTTCCTAACATATTTTCAACTTTTCAAACTCAATTTCATATTTTTCTTCTAGAAAATATCTGGGATCGATCTCAATTTTATTTTTTTCTTCTGGTACATTTTCAGCTTCTGAAACTCAAAATTCACAAAAAAAAAATTCTAACAAATTTTCAACTTACAAACTCAAAAATTTCTTTTTTTTCCTAGAAAATGTCTGAAATTTAAACTCAAAAGTTTTTTGGGGTGAAAATGTAATCTTCCTTTTTGTTTTCTTTTTAGTATAACTTCATAGGTTTCCTTTCCGAGTTTAACACAAGTCAATTTTCAGTGACGGATCTGTTAAAATAAAACAGACCGTCTCTTTCAGCGTTAAATCAATAACGACATGAAAGATGCAGCTCAGGAAGTTTCCTCTTAAGGTTAGGTGAAATTTCTTTTTCAATCTGTTTGAGTAAATTCCAGTCTGGAGGAGACGCTTCAATATTTATAACGGATGCTTGTGTTGCCTGAGGAGGTGAGAGTTCACTCGTCTTCATCTCCATGTTTCTGGCTTCCCGCGTTTTAAATCTGATATTTAGGAGTGAAGATAATTTTTTGGGTGGGAGTTGCAGAAAAATGTTATTGGCTTCCAGTACATTATAGAAATTACTCTCATCACCCCTGAAGTAGCAACATTAACAGAAGATGGAATCACTAATTACTTGCAGTCAGGTTTTATACAGTTTAAGGAATCACTTTCAGTGTCTACAGTGACATAGTAAGAAGTTTTTCAGAATTTGTCATGTTACAACCACAAACCTCAATGTATTTTATTTGAAATTTGAGTAACAGATCATCGCAAGCCATTTCATAATTAGTTGTGTGGAAGGAAAATTATACATGGTTTTTATAAGAGAAAAAAAATCTAGAAGTGTCTTTTTGTATTCTATAGTTCTGACTGAGCTGCAGGATGTCGGACAGCAACAATATACCTCAGGGATTGTCCAGGTGAAATCACAGAAGGGGTCCTATGTTACCATGTGACTCTGTCTGTTAAGATGTTTTACGTTGAAATAGCTTTTGATTTTAGTACATGTGACCACTTAATGCTGCACATTCAAAGAATGACCGTTTGCAGTTCTTTATAATCCATAAAGTGTTTAGAAAATCTGCTGTGCATAATAATTTGGAACAGTTGCATTTTGAGGTTTTATTTTATTAAATAAAATACTGTTCTCATTGGAAGCTTTGTTCAGTAAAATTTGATTTATATTGTAATAGTTCATGACTTAAAAATTATGCTGACCATCATTTGCATTGACCATTTAAGAAAATCTGAGAAAATATCACTTGCATAATAATTTGGAACACGGTGTAATATCTTCTGTGATAAGCTGACTCCTTTTAGCACAACTTGAACACAACAAGTTGTGCTAAAACTTGTCCAGCGTCCAATCAGATTGTTCTTTGAAGCAAAGATTAACCTGAAGTGGGCCAGAGAAGTGACTTTGTCGTCCATCGCTGTTGTGTGCGGCTGTCACCTGTGCGTCAGATTTACTGGTGTTCTAGAAACATAATATGAAGGTTCCGCCTCGGGAAATAAAAATACCATCTATCACGTTTACATTTTTAAATCTGTAAGTAATTAATCAAAGTTAGAGTGTTAAAGTCCTTGCCCTACTGTTTGAAAAAGGGGGTCTAAATATGATAATTTGTCTATATCCAGAACTAAAAAAATGTCCAAGTTCCAAACTGGAAAAATGAACAGGAATGCACTTTCAAACTGGAAGTCTGACTGGAACGGGACAGTGTTTTCAAAATGCTATATGACTACTCTGGGGTGTGTAAAACATGGCGATGGCCATTTGAAACCACTGTTTGTGCTTGAATGCAGCATTTGGTGAAAACTTTTGTTGGTATTTACTATTAATAGCTATTAGCACAGCCACCTAGAGAAATGAGCAAATCTCTCTGCTTTTACAACCACACATTCTTAAAAAGTCTTAAATAAAGTATCTAAAATTAAGGCCTTACATTTTGTCTTGACAGGACTATTTTATTGTATGCTCTAGGCATGTTTTTTTTTGCTCACATGACTTTTCTATAAGACAAAAGTTTGAATCTCATTCAGATATCTGGATTGACTCTAAACATTTGAGGCTACCGCTAAATCCCTGCTAGCGTACCCTAGCTAACCAGCTAGCATTTTTGTTTCTCTCCTGGGTAAGTGCAAATTTATCGCCAGTTGGGTAGACGAAGTTCGAACTTTGCTGTTGACATTCAAACCTTTAAATTTAATTCAAAATTATCTTAAAAAGTCTTAAATTTTAGTTCTCGCCAACCTTCGAAGAACTGCTGCACCATGGGAAAATTTTTGCAATTTTGGAAACTTCAAGTCAAAGGAAGCAAGGTTTAAATTAAAAGAAATATTGTCCTTATTAGTAGATACTAATTGAATAATTTACCACACGTTCACTTGGGTGCTCTCTCTGATACTACAGTGTGAAGCATCATTCTTTCAAGCTGGAAATTAGTGTGTGTGTGTGTGTGTTGGAGAAGATGGAGGGGGCGTGTGTGATTGCAGCAGAGCTGCTTCAGAGATAAATGCTGTCCGTACACCGTTCCTGCTGCCCTTCTATGTAAACGCCGCTGCAAGTGGATAATGGAAAAGAAAGAGATGAAAGCGGCGCGAGATGAATCACGAGGAGCCTCATGTGTCTGCGTTTTCCTGCTCTGAAGTAAAGCTTTTCAGATACTTGGACACAGGTCTCTTTGAACACAATTCAATGAAGAGCCGGGCCTTTTCTTCCTCTCTGTACTTTCCCTAAGTTCCTCATTTAGTTCTAGAAGACAAGCTTTTGGGGTTTTCAGCCTTTGATTTTGCAGACAAAAGCGACTTGATCAAAATAACAGATGGAGGTCTGGTTCTGGTTTGGTTTTTTTTTTTTCTTCTTTTTTTTTGTCTGAATGCTGAAACAGAATTTTAAGTGCATAGTTAACGAGAAAGGAGAGAAGAGCGTGATGACATGTTTATGAGTCTGGAGATCGGTCAGCCTCTAGACAATATTTTGTTGATCCTTTATTAACATTTCCACAATCCATCCTCCCTGGAAACCGTGTCTCGTAGGATTGTTCTTGTTGAGATGGAAAGTTATTTTTCACAAACAGAGCATTCGGTACTTTAATAACTGCAGCGAAGCTCTCGGGTGTTTCATCATTTATCAAAGTTTTCAGGCAGACTGTTATCCACAGTCCCTGGTTTTCTATTAGTCTACCAATAATTATTTATCTTTTACTAAAGAAAACCCTGTAGTTCTCATTAAGGGTGTATAATATAAAAAAACTTTAATTGCAATACTCAGAAGTAATATTGCAATAGACCACTGAAGAGCTTTCTTATGTAATTAGGCATGGATCTCTGTGTAATACAGTACCAATGAAAAGTAAAGGTGAAGTAAGGAGTACTTTACATTTTATTATATTGATCAAAATGAGCTCTTTCCCTCCAGAAACAGCAATTTATTTATTTATTTTTTGAATATATTTTGAATATTTTTTTAAGCAGGTCATTAGTGCACCAAAGCCCTCCACTGTGGCTGAAATAATGTTTTGATTTTTATTATTTTATGATTCATCAACAATGTAAACATATGAGACATCTAAGTGGGGGCAAATACTTTTTTAAGGCATACTCAAAAAGCTACCCGAGGCTCGCTTATAGTTGCAATAAAATAAAGAATATTTTTACCAGTCTATCCTAAATCAGAGGTTTTTCTGACTCAGCTGCTATTCAGTTTGAATGGGTCTTGTTGAAAAAACTAAATATATATTTTTTTTGGCATGTTTTTTTATTATTATTATTATTTTCAGTGCAAGAGCAAGCTTTGTAAAAAACTTTTTTTATAGACAATTATTTAATCATAAAAATGTTTTTACTTTTTAATATATTAAGAAAGAGTTGCATTTTGCTGATATATATATGGTGTAGTCCTTAAAGAAAGCTCAGCAGCTAAAATTCCTATTGGTAGGTCAGATCTGCTCCATTGTGCAGTTTGCAGCAGGCTGATAGCTAGCACTGAGGCCTTGAAGCAAGAAGGTCGTAGGTTCAAACCCTTTTGACATGTTCTCCTCTAGTACTACGACTTCCTTCCAAAGCTCAAAAACACCTTTAGGTTGGGTTCGTCTCACCTGATAGTCCAGTAGACTCGGTTTGATTGGCGAACAAATTTGCAACTACCCTGTAGTGGCGCTGCCGCAAGAACCACTGAGGGAAACAACACAACAACCTCTGAAGAAGATGCTGAGCAAAACTTCCTTCTTCATGAAATGTAAACAGAAATGAAATGGCGTCACTTTTTAGCAGTTGTTAAATGTCCATTTTGTTATTGGCAAAAGACCATGAGCCGTTAAACATGTGGCGCTAGACTCACATGTTTGTTTAGGTTGCATTTACCCAGGATGCTATGCTTTTGGAGCGGTATCCGGTCCGCTTGGCGTTCACATAGGCATTCATACTGCGCTAGAGTTAACTTCAACTGAGTCCTATGTTTCTAGGCGAGTCAGTTTGTTATTTCAGAAATACCAGAGTTCCATTAAAGCGGACCAAACCGGTGTGAATGCACCCTAAGTTGTCTTTTGAAGCATTCGCTTTTGTGGTTGTTTGTCCTGTGTGTCCGTGTGTTAACAAGTATAGACAGTAGATGGAAGAATAGCCAGATCTCCACAATATCTCTGATCTATTCATAAAATACTCATAATAAAAGCCTGGTACACACAACGGTTGTACCTCTTCATGAGTGCACACCAGGAATCCTCCCCACTTCCTTCATCAGGAGTAATTCTCAGAGACGCTCAGGCGTGTCTGTCAAGCCAGTTACTGTCCCAGATCTGTGAAGCCTTTTCCGTTTATGATAACCCATCGGCACATGTTTTAATTAAAAATGTATTGGGTGATATGAATTTGCTTGTAAGAGCAACACATATCTGCCATTATGCCTGAAGTTTGCAATTTTAACTAGCGTCTAAAGTCATTAAACCGTGGACGATTATACATACAGTCATTGCAGTTTCCTTCAGTTTTTCTTCTAGCTGCAGCCATTACCGCTTCCTTGTTGGAGTTTTATTTGTAAGTGCTTTTTTTAAAATTATTAAACACCACTTGCTGTACAACGCAATTATCCCACTACTGATTTCCAATACGCCACTTAGCGAAGCAGCATAAGCCTCACTTCCAGAGCGAGACGCTGTGTACACAAGAAATATGACGCTGTTATAACTGCAGCTTACAGCGATCTGAGTCAACGTGTCAACTCCGAGTTATTAAGTGACGTGAAGTCGGAGAACATCCTGTCATAAAAGCCACACCGTCCGCAGCCAAGCAATCGTTTCAGTAATACGACGTTCACATTTTCACTGCCGCGCTTCGCGCCGTAAACTGTGGATCTGTCAGCCATTTGCTGGGTATCTGCAGGGGCACGGCGCGCTGCAGACACCCTGCAGGGAGCTGCACATATAATTCCCATCGCTCGGCGGGGGGGTGGCAACACTTTTCTCGGTGATAGGTGCATGAGTGTGAGGCTTCAGTCACCTAAGAAATTATTTTGATTTGCCGAGTCTTATTACAGATCCAGAGTGGAGACAGAGTTCCAGGAGTAAACAAAGTGCATTAGCCTCCAAAAATACGAGTTCAGAGTCGCATCTTTATTCATGTCCCTATGAGCAATTCATTTTACAGCTAGTCGCAATAAAATCAACAGTTAATATTTAGGTGGAGAGCGTCACCAGGGCCAGCCCAAGTCTTTTTAGGGGCCCTAAGAAGATTTTAATTCAGGTCCCTCAATACCAACATGTCAACACCAAATACTTCATCATTCCTAGACTATGCATTTAAGTGTTTTTTTTCTTTTTCTAAATCACTTTTGACAAAACAAGAAACACTTACACCAGAAGTATCAAAACTTTTTGCCATGAAAGCCAAAAAAGATATATTTTTTAAATAAAATTTTTAAAATTAATTCCTTGTACCTTTTTTTTTTTAATCAGCTCAGTAAAAAATATTAAAACAAATGATACCTTCAAACTTTTTTGTGAAAAAGTGATCTGTAAATAATTGGAGCTCCAAAACATAAATTATTATAAGACACACATACAGTTTTTGCTGTTGATCTTTATTTTTATTTTATTTTATTTTTTTGCAAATTTAAATTTTACAGGTCTTCGCGAGAATGTACTTGCATCATTATGACATTATCAGTATATTACATGAAAATAATGTTGAATTACTGGGACAATTTATCGTCCAGCAAAATTAGTTATGGTGACGGGCCTACCTGTTGCTGTCAACAATTAATCGCACGATTAATTCACATGAGCCCTAAAATCAATTCTGATTATGTTTTGAAGGGAAATATTGTTTCAAATTCAATTCAAAACGACTTTTTGATCCCAAAGGGAAATGAAATGTTGTAAGGCGTATTAATTCGAAATTCTTCAGTTATTTTAGATGGAAAGAGTTATTGTTGACCGTTACTATTACTATAATCCTTTTTATTCATGGTTTCAATTGTGTTTTCCAGTTTTACATGTTCTTTACAAAATTAAAGTGTATTGGTCTTTGAGAGAGCGAACTCACATTATTATACCATTATCAATACATTACTTGAAAATGGTCTGTAAACCACAATATTAATAATAATTTCTGGGACAATTTATCGTCCAGCTAAATTTATTGTGACAGGCGTAGAGACAACAACACGGCGTTTAAACTCAGTGGCTGTCTGCTGGTATCCTGGGTGGCTGTGTCAGCAGTCGTCTTAATAAATAAGAGCAGTACTTTAAGAACACTTGCAAGTGAGTGGCGGTGCATCCGATGCACTCAACAAATTAAATCCCTGAATAAAGAAAGCTACTAGAGACCTTTTTCTTTTTTTTTCCTGGCAGCAGCTGCGCTTTTATTTGTTAGAGTACTTCCTTTCTGTCACTCTGTCGTTGCGCACCTCATCAGTTCCTTCCTCATATTCATTCTGTCCCCGTGGGAGCTCTCAGCACAGCCACATACACACACACACCCCCACACACGGACACCCCCACACACCCCTACACACATCGATGTCCATACTCGTACGTATATCTCCACGGAATGGCCCTGTCAAATACCCAGACAGTGGAGTAGAAAATATAGTGATTGTGTACCAGATGTGCCTTGGCCTGGCAGGTCTGCTCAAGGCTCTATATTTACAGATGACATGCTTCCAGTAATAACCAGCAGCGCAGTCTGCCAGAGTAGGCAAGCAGCAGAGCACTGAGTAACAGCCATCCATCCAGACATAAATCACTAATTCTTGGAGGAACCTACAGATAGCCAGTGAGGGACCAGAGGCCAAATCTAACCGGAGACACAAGCGGCGTGTACGCTGAATAGATAATCACTCCATCTCAGGGGTTTCCGCGGAGATGCAGGCCGCTGTGTGTGCTTACAGCAATTTAGAGTGACCCAATTATCTACCAGCCCTAAATCAGCAGCAGAAAAAGGCTTAAAAATGCATTATTTTTTGTTTAATTGTGTAAACCAATCAGAAGCATATCAATCAAGAGCTGACAAACAGTATTTGCATATTTGGAAACTATTCTGAGAATAGTTATGACTGTGTGTTATTTTTAGAAAGCTTGGTGCGATTTAGAACGTATTATTTTGAAAAATTCTCATTTCAGGTTACATTTGTAGTACAGACCCAATTGATTAACTAGAATATTATTGACAAGGCTATTTATTTTATGATCTTTATCATTAAATGAAACACATTATGAAGATTAATTACACACAGATGGATGTTTAGAAGCCTTTATTTCTGTTACGATGATTTTCTTCTTACAATTAATAAGAACATGACATTTAAATTACAATATTACGTCAGACCAAATAAAAAACATTTTTACATTCTTAATCTGAGCCTCATCGGAACGTGCTTTTTAATTTGTTGAATATGAGATGTTTGTTCTGACTGCAGGTGATATGAACTTTTTGGGGGCTTGTGAGTTATGAACCAATGTGTTGTAGATGTGTTTTGAAATGCTCTCTGTTTCATTAACTCCACTGTGTTGTGTTCTCAATTTATGTAGAGGACAGCGGAGGAGAAATGTTCCTTACATCTCAGACACTTTCATGCCAATAAACTTAATTAGTTTTAATTAAATTTCCCAGCTTTCCTCTGCAGCCATGTATAAATAAATGCCAACAGGATACACTAGGATATACATAAATGAGGCGACTACAGAGCAATTTTTCACATATACGTCTTGATACTTTTAGCACTTTGTAGCATCATCTCTTTATGTAACATTAATTATAATGATACCATTAAGTAATCCCAACCTTCTACGTAATATTATGAACAGGCGTAAGTGTAAAACAGATGATGAACAGATGAACAGATACGAATCAAGTGTAAGGTGACAGTAATGTAATCAAATCCAAAAGCATTCCTCCTTTTTGGATGGATTTGTGTTTTTGTTTTGAAGTGTTTTATCGTATTTCTGCAGGAAATAATGTAGTATTTCTAGTGCTTTTGTGTTTACAGCTGTTTAGTTTAAATCCACACAGCCTTCTTGGTCTAAGCGGCGTCAGTGCAACCAGTTTAACTTCCTGAGACAGACTGACTTTTTCAGCTCTGTGTTTTTTCATCAGAATTCAAATCCATCGTTTTTCAGGCTAATGTTCTACGGTGAAACAATGCCAACAAAAATTCTGTAATCATCCATACAACAGCATTTTTTTTTCTTGTTTTTTTGTATGTCAATTTCATACTGTTAAATGCAGAATAATGTTATCTGGGGTAAATAAGGTTTTGCAATATTTTTGAGTGCTGTTGTGGCTGTTTCTGTGGCTTCCTGAATGAGTTTTTGGTGCAGACTTGGGGTAATTCTGGAATTTCTTCAGATTGAGGCAAAATGTGCTACTTTTTGAGATCTGTTGGTCTAGTTCATATTGTCAAATCTAGTGAGAATTATTCCTGGGTGTGTCTGTTGGAGCGGAACCCAATTAAAGTGCTTGATAACAGTTAATTAAAGATTTAACATGGAGATAGTTGTAGTTTTACATCAAAATGGTTTGGTTTAAATGTTTTTTTTTTTTTGCTAAATAATTAAATAAAATTATCATTTGATGACAGCATTTTGTATTTGATCAAAAATTATGTATCATTTCTTAAATATCAGAAACATGTATTTCTAATTTTAAAAAGTTAAGAAAAAAATCAAGGGTATGGAGATTGAAGAGTGCCAAGTTCCAGCAGAGATAATTACAGACGCAGTTTATTAAGCATAAAATTTTGTGTGCCTCAGTTAAATGTAATGCATTCATTTTAAAAACTACATATAATTATTTCATAATTTAATAAACTACTTCATGTTTGTGTGCTGAAGTGCATCATGAATTAATTTAAACCATCAGCTTCACCAATCAGACTCAGTGGGCGGGTTTAGGACTCTGATTGGCTGCTTCAAACAGCAATACAAGACAACTTCTTCCAAGTTGGGAATGACTCTGAGGTCAATAAGTAAATAACCATTGTTGTAATTTGGCACTCTTCACATTCCATATAGGCGGACCAATACTTTTAAACCAAGCTGATCCATTACTAAACAGCCCCAGAAGCAAAAATATAAGGAACATATTTTCTCTCGGCTGCTTTCTCCGAATTTCTTTCCACTTCACACGTTTTATCGGCTGCATGCTAAATTTAGACTGCAGACTCACAGTTCAGCAAATTACACGTTCATTTGATGGCCATCCAGTGGAGATGCTTTTAGAGATTTCAAATTTTGCACCCAGAGACTTTCAAGGTCCAACAGCTCCAGAAGCAAGGTTAGAATAAATACGCCGGTGGTAATGTTGGCGTTCTATAATCATGTGATTGTGATTGAAAAGCCTGATGTATGTATATGTATGCATACACACACACACCCACATACACATGTGTGTATATATATATATATCTATATAGATCTATATAGATCTATATAGATCTATATAGATATATATATACACCTAAGCAAAAGAGAGGGGAGAAGACATGGGGCAAAGGTCAACTAGAAAAGCCAAATAAATCAATAGTCGCCTTTTTGGACTCTGGGACTCTTGTTCTCCCTGCCATCTCCAAGACCAGCACCACCTTCAGCCGCAGCTGCTGCAGCCTCTGTGCCTCACGCTGCCAGCTCACATCCAGCCACAGTCCTCATGGTCAGGGGGTTCCAGGTGGTCCTGATCTGTCACATGATCAATTGGTGACATCACCTAAGCCCCGCCCCCTTCAAACAGGAAGTCACCTGTTTTTTCTGACGGATGTTTTTCTTTTACTCTTTGATTCATATGGGTTTAATCCTGTGCCAACTGGCATAAAATGAAATGATGACGAACTCTGTCAATACTGGCTGCTGGCTGAAATATGTGGCGTGGCCGAATGGAGAGTCCCTCTCAGTATGCATACGGCCGTCTCTAAATCACATATGAATCATCTGAATTGCAAAAACTTTTTATGATTGACTTTTGTCAACCTGTAAAGAGCCCAATGGTATTCAATTTTAATTTGACTCCACTGATTTATTCAGTTTTATTAAAAACAATATAGCATTTGTTATTCATCAGCAGTCATTTTTTAGCAACAATTTCAGTAACTCGCCAGTAGGGGCCAGTATTACTCCACTAAATACAAAGAGATCTACGGAGAAACGGAGTTTTCAGAGAAATAACTTGCATCAGACGGAGAAAACAAGTCGACACAAAGATGATGAATAACTACATCAGTATTTCGCCAGTAGGGGTCAGTATTTCTCCAAAGAGATCGATTGAGAAATTGAGTTCTCAGAGAAATAACACCTCATCAGACAGAAAGGTCGAATTAGGCACCGGTGCTGGAATCCCCGCGTTCACCAATAGGCCGGAGCGGCGATGATCTGCGAGGGCCGTTCGAGGCTGCTTGCAGCTTTAATTCTATTTGTTACCTTTTACTGGCCTTAATTTGGACTAATTTAATTTACTACCTTTTACTACTGCGTGGAAACCCTGTTTTTTGTACAAGTCGTGTATGTTTTGTTACGTATGAAAATTTCACCGTATGGAAATGATATAGATGTGAAAATATTTCTTACAAGCAGACAGTTCATTTTGCTTAGAGACAGAAAAAAAAAAGCTAATCATTGTAGCTAAACATACAGAAACATCATTTTGTACTCTGAGGAGACGCATAAAGAAAAAAAATGCTGTCAACAAAAACCATTTTCTCACCTGATGAACTCTGGCGAACAGTGGCGGTTGCCTCCATGGGCTTTGGAAGGCCAATTGTGACGCATTTATGTTTCTTTCTTTTGGTGTTTGTAGATTTCGACACACTGGTAGAGAAAATGGATGGATGGAGAGGTAAACATGATGATCTTGTGAAAAATACATTCATATTTAAAAAATTAGAATATGTGTTCTGATCAAGCTAGTTTGTCAGATTAAAAGTAGTAGTAGGATAACAACTATTGTTGCGGATATTAAATCTATTTTTCATTAGTCTGGTGTAGTCTTCTAATCCACCAAGAAATAAATATGTTTTTATTATCTATCGGCATAAAATAACTATTATTACGGAAATACAGGCTTGAAAACATTGATCTGTATTCAATCTGTCTATTTCCCTTAGTTAATTAAGTTACTGAATGAAATGAACTTTGCTATTGCTTTCCACTTTAATTTTCTGCAAAGTAGCCCTCCATACTGGGTATGATTGTCTGGAATGGGAAGAAAATATTTCTTTGGCTGCTGCCGGTGGTCTAATTGCTAATGCATAATAAATGCTCTTTCAAGGACTGAGCTAATCCTTGCTTGAGCCTCCTCGCTCATTTTCCAGTGCTGATCTGAATGGCAGCAGGGTTAAAAGCTCCACACTGGTTCAGGCTTCCTGGAACCCCCTGGAGAATAATTTGCTGGTGGCCAGAGCTGCTTCAAAGCAAAACTTTGAGGAGAGAGATCCAGCTTGTTGCTAGCCTGCTAGATGTAATTATTAATGTTGTGGAGGTAGTGATTCTCCTCGCCGTAGAGGCAGGGATCCTGTCATCAACCTGGATCCTGGTGTTATGTTTAAGGTGCTGCAGTGAGTTAGCAGGGCGCTACTGTCAGTAAATTAGAAAATGTGCTCTGAATGACAGGAATGGGGACTATAATGAGTCTGTGCTCCATCTATAATTAATCAAAGGTGGCTCTAACCAGTTGGGGTTTTAGCCTTGATTTAAGGTAATTCAGTGTTTCAGCATCGTTGCAGTTTTCTGGAAATTTGTTCTATAGGAGCTGAATGCTGCTTCTCCATCTTTGGTTCTGGTTCAGGTGATACAACAACAGGAGATCTTTAATGTATTGTGGTGCTAAGTCGTTCAGTGATTTATAAACTAACAACAGTATGTTAAAGTCTACTCTCTGAGCTCCATGTATGTGAAAACTTTGACAGGGACAGTGAGCAGGAAAACTGAAAGGCGTCAAAGCGGTTGGTCACCATTAGGAAGCTGTTTAAGTAAAGCAGGTATTCAACATGTTTTTACATAAAGCCCAAATTTCTGCATTACAAGTTTTCTTATTGATCTGATGTAAAAAGTCACATCTTCATTAACTAAGAGGGAAATCATAATTAACAGGAAAAAGAATGCTTGAGAACATAAATCTGTGCCATTAATCTTTGTGTTTCACTTAGTGAAACAAATGGACTTTCAGTAACACTGAACACTATTGAGTTATGACAATCATTAAAACTTTCAATAAATCTTCTGGGCCTGAGCTTACAACTATCAGCGTGGCTTCGTGATAAAATAGGAAATGATAATTAATGTCCTAAAAAACCTGCTCGTGTCAGCAATATATTTCTCACCAAGCCGCGGCCTTTATGAGGAGGGAAGTGTTCTTAAAAAAAATCCCCTTCAGTACATTTGTTTGGACTAAGAAGGTTTTGTGCAGAAATGGGGATATTTATCTTAAATAGCATCTGAACCAAACAGCAGGCTCATCAAGTGGAGGAAGCCTCGGTTTTCTCACTGCCGTGTGTCGACTCTGCAAGGAGCTTTGATCATTGCTGGAAAATTACCAAAGTAGTGGCTGGATGCTATTCCGTAACTCAGCATTAAATTGCATTGCATTCTGTACATACAATGAAATCAGCATACATGCATTACCTTCCAGAAGTATTGATATTTTTCCTTGTTCCTCACAGTTCAGCTACAAACTTCAGAGTATTTTATTAGGATTTCTGTAACAAACTGAAACATAAAGCATAGTTTTTGGGGTCTTTTTTCATGGAAGGAATTTATTTTCTTTTAAGAATACAAATATGAAAAGTGTGGCTTGCAGTTGTATTTAGTCCCTTTATTATAACACCCCTAAAAAAATAGCACTTTACAAAAATAGTAAAAAGAGTCAATCTGCATGTAATTTATCTAAATGCCTTTGATATTTGTTAGAAAATTGTGAACATTGGTGAAAACCAATGAACATGCAGTACCAAACCGGTCAGGGATGAAACTGTGGAAAAGTTTCATTTCTAAATCAATTTCCCAAAGTCTTGAACATGACATAGAAAACCGTTTAGTCCAGCAACTGAAAACTAAGTTGTTGAAATGTTGAGTAGCAACTTTAAACCTACAAAGAACTTAGTCACATTTTTTACATTATTTGTGTAACATTTTTAAAAACCTGCTTCTGTTTTCTTCAACTTGAACAACTTGTGCTATTCTATATTATCATGGTTTCATTGCTACGAGACATTTTTTTTTATTTGTCTGTTTTTACTGTATTTCAGTCAATTGTCTGGTGAGTTTCGAAAGAAAATCTTTGTTTCTCCTTGAGTCTTTGCGAATCTTTTAGACGGTTGTTTGGAGGCAAATATTGCCAACAAACAAGAATTACACCAAGCCTCTTTTCAACTCCACTTCGGAATTAGATGTGTGTAAAATCGCGACGAGGTTTCTTGTTGTGACACTTCTCTGCCGTGGCGCCAATCGACAGAAAGTCCATTTAAGTCTTTTATCCTGAGGAGACACTTGAGAAGCCATCAGTTCCTGGCAGAGGCTCGCGGACCTTCAGAGCCGTCAACAGGGCCGCAAAAAGAAGGGAGAGAGTGCAAAGAAAAACGTGATCCGACTGCTGTCAGAGTTCTGAGGCTGAAACGATAAATCGTATCAACTGTGACGAATCAAATAATCGTCAACTAATTCAGTATTAATTGATTAATTGAAGAACTGGAGTTCCTTTAGCAAAAAAAAAAAATGCTATTTGCTAAAGGAAGAATACAGTCAGAGCAGGAATTTAGGCAAAATCGTAGAAAAAAGAAAAAAAAGAAAAAAAATATATATATATATTGCATTTACGATAAAAAAAGAAAAAGCGTAGATCAAAGCTGTTGTATTTTGGACAGTAAAATGTTTTTTCCTGTTTGAAAAGGACTTGAATTATTTGTTTATCTTCATCTTGCGATGGATTTCTTATATTGTTAAAAGAAAAAGCTCAAGTGGTCAAATGGAAAATCTGCAGAATTTATTTTTATCCGGTTAATCTTCAGAATAGCCGATGGAATAATCGATCACTAAATCGATCGTTTGTGGCAGCCATAGTGAGTTCTGTGATTAATAGCTTTAAATTTGCCAGCCATTCCTGGTCTAAAAATAGATTTTGTGTCTGTTTTTCATCCAAAGGTGCGGGGCGAAAGCTCAGCGCCTCCCACTGGCGCCTGCAGAACATCGCACAAGAATCCGTGGAAAGCTCCGATGAGGAGTTCTTTGACGCCAGAGGTAACACTGAGTTTGATTCCTCTCTCGCTCTGACGGTTTATATATTCCCAATTATCTGGTGTTATGTTCATGCATGTAAATCCTTTGACACTTTTACCTGTCATGTTCCAATGTTCCAAAATTATTATTATTATTATTATTATTATTAATTTTTTTTTCAAATAGCTTTGGCATTTATTCACTAATTACATAAACTGTAAAAAACATTTCCACTGGATTTTATTTAGAAGTGTCACAGCAAATGGTAATAAATACAAATATATGCCACGTTTAAGAAACATAGCAGTCCAGAACAGTGAATATTTTTTTGTTTTTTATCAGTAAGTACTATATAGTGCTGGATCACAGCCTCATGGTCTGATTACCTGTCTATCAAAGCAGAAGGAGTCTCACTTTTTAATCTTTCTAATGCTGGAAGATAATATCTGGGGTAAGAAGGCTTAAGACACGATGAGAGCGACACATCGGTGCTCCAAGTAATGCAGGTGCTACTCGGAAACGAAAGAATGTTAATGTAGATCTTTAATCCAGAATGTGATCATTTTTGAATAAATGCAGAATCTTCTCACCATGTATTGAAGTGACGTGGGGGCAGTTTTGATCAGAAGTTTATGATTTTCTACTGTTGACCATTAAATTTAGTTTAAAGTTGTTGCTTCCTCTGCTCCACATTTCATATTCCTCAAGATTCTATTTTCTAGGATTATTGTAGGTATTTGTAAGTAACTCGCCAATTCTAAAGCTGCTAAAATCTGCAAATACTTGAGACAGCCTATTTTCATGGTTCACACATCAAATATGCCTTGATATGCATAAATATGCAAAGTGGAGACATTTTTAGAGCTACAGCAGATGCTAACATCTACAGTCTTTTCTCCGTTCTTGGGTGCACAACAAAAGTGAATAACGCTCCTGGATTGGCTGCTTTGCCAACGGCAGCCAGTAGCATATCATGTAACATTGCTCTTAGATATTTCGACTTTCTAAGCTTCAGTTTCTATTGAATATTTTAAATATTCTCTACAAAAAAAATCTCTAATCGAATAAGCAAATTTTCCACAATTAATTTGGAATCATCTTTCACAGAAAAATCCACAAACCGGGGAATGTGTGGTTCAAAAATGACATTTTTAACCACATAGTGAAATTAAATCAAATAGATTAGCATCTGTTTGCTAATTGCTAGTTGGTCACAAAAATATTTTTAATTGGGGTTATTATCCTAAATGAGTCTAATTTAAGTGAAAAATTGTAAAATTTTTAATTGTGAAAATGTAAAAAAAAATGCATCTTCCAATTTATAAGTGTAACCTACTTTGCTTTAGTATCATATAAAAACATAATATTTGTGTATGTATCTGAGGAGAAACGTTTATCATTTCAGCAACAAATCAGTTCAAAGTGCTTTACACCATAAAAGCATAGTACATTTTGTCAAAAGCTATCAATAAAATCATCAAACAAATATAATGATCAAAGTTCCAGGCAACTCTGAACAGGTTGCCCTTTAAATCCCTGATTTAAAGGAGTTTGGAGATTAGTGGAGCCTAGAAGCTGAATGCTGCTCCTCCTTATTCGGGTCTGCAGTTCACCACATATACATTAATATGCATTAGAACATAAGGCACTGTATACGTGCAACACACTGTGAAGTGATAACATGTCTGTACTATGATTTTTTTTTTCTTTTTTATTTAATATTCTGCATTCAGTAACAAGCAGACAAGAACAAAAATATTCGGTTCGTTCCACAGCTCAGCAGTGAGTAAAAGCCACACTCGGACCGCCTCACAAGTCCGTATTAATGTTTAAAGCGAAGCTCTGAAGTGGTTGGAGTTGGCAGCCAGACTCAGCAGACTGTGTTTTGTTTTTTGATTTTTTTTCTCCTTTCTGCGTCTGGCAGAAGTTTGGAAGCTTCACTACGAGGGGAACAACGCAGAATAACAATGTCTGCTGTGTAGAAAACCAGAAGGCTTGAAAGCATGAGCCGCTGCTATGTCATACTGTCAACTGTTAGCTTGACTTATCGCAATTTCTTCCATCAAGTTGTTGTTCCTGCTTTAAAATGGCTCGAATGTGACTCCGTCCCTCAGCATACCGTTTATTATCTGCGGATATGCGAAGCATGCAGGCCTGCGCTCCTGTTCTCCCCTCTCGCGTGGCTGCAGCTTTTGACCCTCCACTCCGCTCCAACACTCTTGACTTCTTGGCTCGACGATCTTATCACCGGCGCGGAGAAGGTCACTTTGGCAGCAAGCCATAAAGCAGCGGAAACCATGAGTCATACCGCCACATAAAAATTCCAGACAGCTGCTCGATTTGCACATATTGATATGTAATTAAACTATTTTTCTTAGTATTGGTTAGACATATTAACCATGCTGTGACTCAGGCCCTATGGTGCAGTAAATACTTTAATTTTACAACAGAGCCAACTCATAAAGGGAATTAAAAATGCATGCAGAGTGAAAAGAATCCGGGCTGTAAGTAGTAAGACGATCCTCAAAATGGAGGGTGTTAAAAACTTTTGAGCTTTCGAAGAAGTTTATGTCTCTTTTTCTGTGGGTATTTTCTGATTTCAGTGTGAGGAAAAAAAGTCTCTCTTGTCTGAACCTCCCCGTTATCGTTGGCTGTCAACACGGGTGTCAGACTGAGGTGGCCTGAAGTCATGCATGATGTTTTGAATGGCAGGTGAGAAAACTGCAAGTGAAAGCAAGTTAATCAAGCCCGTAGTTTGGAAATTCGGGAACATTCTGATAAATGTGCAGTGCCAGTCGACATGTGGAGGCAGCTCTCCGGTCAAACGCCATTTCTGTTACCAAAAAGGTTTTGTACTTTGTATACCTGCTTTACAATCAGCTGAATTTTTCAGTAGAACTATCTGTTTTTGAATCAAGTTTAAATAGCAAATTTTATGTTTTACTTTACTCTGTGTAATATGTAATTTTTCTGCTAGATTGGTTGTGAAACAGTAAAGATAGGGATGAGTGTTGTGTGTTACTGGTATCTCTGACAAGTCTCATCGTTCAATTTCGCTTATGTTGTATAACATGTGGTGCATGAACGGGGAAGAGATGAAATATATGGAGGTCAGTGTGATGATTATTATTATCCTTGCTGCTTTCATTTCAGTAAAGGAGCAGAAAAAAAAACGAGTGTTCGGAAAAGCTATATCATGCTATTTCCTACCACCTACCAAAGAGTTTTGGTTTTACTTTTTCCTTTTTGGGCATCTTATGAAACTGTAATTTGTATAATATTTGCAGGAGTAGGGCTGAAACAATTTATTTGGATTAATCATGATGGATCGATTATTAAAGGCTATTTTCTGGAAGAAAAAAGTAGCATACTCAGTGCAGTAATTAAGCCAAAACTGTACAAAAAATTTATACATTTTGCATTTAAAATAATAATAAAAAAAAGCACTTATTTGTCTGTGAATATGGTCTACCCAGAACTTTTCAGATGGTACAATTTCAGCTTTACCTGGTTCAAATTCTGTAAACACCTTTACCTATCAAATTTTTTATTGGGTTTATTGGGACAAAAAAAAAAAAAAAAAAAATCAACATATTAGCTGTACAGGGCTGATCTTGTCACATGTTGACGTTAGAAGTGTTTTTTTTTAGCTGTAGATTCGATGGTTTTTTTGTTGTCATACCAGCTTTTTGCTTGTTTGTGGTATGAAATTTGGACTCAGGTCCCAGATTAAGAAGTCTTAAGTTGATTTTTTTCATAGTTGTGTTGCAACAATTATAACATTTTTCTTAAGTCTGATGAGCCACTGCTTTTCATTTGTACTTTCCTGCCTTATAACCACAAACAAGTCTAGGACAGTGTGACAAATCCATTTTCAGGGCCGGATTTACAAAGATGTTGGCCCCTGTTTTGTGAGTTTTGGTGCCTTGTCCACTAGGGACAAATGCTTTCACTACTGCAAATTGCAGTACATTTACAGGTAGTCCTGTATATAAGCAGGTATGAATTGATGCTTGGTAGTCTTACGAAATTAATACAAAAAAATTGACTCCAACTTTGAATTTTTTTTAAAATCGAAAAGAAAAAAAAAGAAAAAATTCCAAATAATAATACAACTCACCTTATTTAGTCCTATGAGTTTTATATAAAGTAGAATGTTTGCAAAACACACATTCATAAAAAAAACAAACATTTTTGGACCCCCTCACAAATTGGAGCCCTGGGCTACCGCCCCTTCAGGTCCTTTCTACAGTCTGCCTCAGTACATTTTGAATTTGAGCTGCACTCTGAAAAAAGAAGAGCTCGAAACTTCCCTTGACCTCTCCGTCACCAGACTATTTGTGCACTTCTCCCCAGATGGGAGTCATGGTCCACAGGGAGTGCACTGCACACTGATTTTCATTTATCGGGCCCATTCCTCATGGCCCTGTATTTATAGATATGGAGCCTGAATATTGATCATTGGAGCTGCTTGGTGAGCTCCTTCGGTTGAAACTAGGGCAGAGGAGAGATGTGGTGCTAATAGCATTCCATGTGGATGCTTAAAATAGTTGGGGAACATTTTTACGCCATCATGTGTAGAAAGGAGTAGAAGATCACTTAAAGTCCATGTGTAATCAAATTTCTTATGTCATGTTATGGTTTTATACCACGATACTGGGTTTCTAGAAAGGCTGTTTAATCTCTTCCATGTAAAAACTCAGAAGAAAATTCTCAAACAACATAAAAAATTAAACTGCTGTCTTCCTGTCTGTTGAAGTGATGACTGGCAATATTGAAAGTGAAAAATCTGACGGTTTTTACTGAAATGCAACATGTTTGTGACTGCTATTTTTTGTTTTCCTGCTGTTCAGCTGCTTTAAACAAAATCAGACATCTGAATGCCCACAAACAGACACACATTAGTCTGACTGCTTGGCTTTTCATGGTCATAGAGGGAGTTCATTAGAGAAGAAGGAGAATACTTACCCATCCAATTATCCACTTCAGTGTGCTTATCCCCAAGAGTCTGCTGATGGAAATACTTACCAGTTATGTTTTAGATGTAGAACATGCTATTTTACATTAGGCCAGTCAATATAATGTAATATATTGACTGGAGCCCTGGGCTACCGCCCCTTCAGGTAACTGTCTAGTGTCCGGCAGTTACGTAATAAAAAAAACGATTTCAAAATCTAGTATTAGGCAGAGTGAAAATGTGGTTCAGTGGGTAACAAATCAGATGATGTCTAAGGATGCATTCACACCAGTCCTGTTTAGTCTGCTTTAATCAAACTTTGGTTTGTTTGGAGGTGTAAATTGAATTCTGACCAAAGATACAAACTCCTGTCAGCCTGAGAAACCTAAGCCTCAGTTCGATTGATGTGAACTCCGGTGCTGTTCGAATGCATATGTGAACCTCAATCAGACCGGAAAGTGGACAATATCGCAGGGCATTCTGGGTAAATAGTGACAAAACAATCGAGAAAGTCTAGCACTAGTGGATGAAATGGCTCTTGGTCTTTAACAAACGACAAAAGAGAAAGCCCATATCTGGTCAAATCTGATGCCACTCTAGTTTTGTTTATATTTTTTGAAGAAGATGCACTCAGTGTCTTCTTCAGAGGTTTTTGTGTCATTTATTTCAGTGGTTCTTGGTGCAGCGCCGCCACAGGTGAGAGGGTGAACAGGTTTTTCAAAGGGTTTTGTTCATTTGACAGTTCAGTGTGAAAGAAAACCACACCTGCCGAAAATATAACAAATATTGCAACGTTCAAACTGAATCTACTGGACATTTGAGTGTGAAAACACCTTAACACACCATCTGTGGTCTTACGTTTTACGTCTTACATAAATCATAAGACGACGTAAGGTCTTGCATACGTTTTTAAGTTTTACGTAGGGCTTTAAATCTTCATTGGTCTAAAGATGTGTGTTATGGAAAATGTACTAAAATGTTTTTATTTTGTTTATGATTTCCTTTTTTTCCCTCTGTTGTGCCTCAAGATGGTACTCTCTGTAAATTCCTTTGCATATTCTATTCTCTAAAACCAGCATGTTCCCAGCACACAGTGAAAGAAAGCATTAAATATTTATCCTCATCACGGCTCCTGCAGAGCTGACTCTGACATTCCTTTAAATGCATTTTGTCAGAGCGTTGTCGAGTCGCCTATTCGTGTGGAGGAATCACTACGGAGCGAGATGCCGGATGAGGGCTGATTTACCTCTCCACCTTCACACTATTTAAAGCACAGCATTCCCCAGTGGGCCATGAAATCTTTCAACTGGGTGTGAAAGAAAAGAGATGTATTTGAAATTAAATGACAAAATAAGGAGAACAATTTTACAATTATATGTGTGGGTATTATTTATAGTAATGTATTTCAATTATTTAAAAAAAATTAATTTCTGCCAAATGGGAACATGTTCTCATTTACTTTAATGACGTGTTATGTGGGGACAGGGGCATGTACTACCAATTAAAAAGGGATATACAGTCATATTTAAGAAATTAGACTATCCATTCCAAGGCTCATTTGTAAGGTCAAAAGTACAGTTTAATAACCTTTAAGCAGGTATTGAATATACTTTGCATTAAGGTTGCATTTCTTTTTATGAATTCCGGGTAATACATGTGTGGAGTTTAATCTTAACCATCTGTATCCATGTTTGAAAACAAAGAGCTCTTGCGTTTTCTGGTTGTTTGACGGGTTATCTAATAAAGACCAGCAAAGATTCATAAACATATAAGAAACTTCCATCACTTTTAAATTGTTGTCATTGCAGCATTCTTGATATTTAGTAGAAAAAGGAAGTGACAGATAAGATGTAAACTGATTTTAAGCTCTGTGGAAGTATCATGACAAGCTAATCACTGGCTGCCTAGATCTAGCTAACCTCTAGTCGCCTACAACTAGCTAACCACTAGTCATCTACAACTAGCTAACCACTAGTCACCTACAACTAGCTAACCACTAGCCGCCTACAAGTAGCTAAGCTCTAGTCACCTACAACTAGCTAAGCTCTAGTCACCTACAACTAGCTAACCACTAGTCACCTACAACTAGCTAACCACCAGCTGCCTACAAGTAGCTAAGCTCTAGCCGCCTACAAGTAGCTAAGCTCTAGTCGCCTACAACTAGCTAAGCTCTAGTCACCTACAACTAGCTAACCACTAGCCGCCTACAAGTAGCTAAGCTCTAGTCACCTACAACTAGCTAACCACTAGTCACCTACAACTAGCTAACCACTAGCCGCCTACAAGTAGCTAAGCTCTAGTCACCTACAACTAGCTAAGCTCTAGTCACCTACAACTAGCTAACCACTAGTCACCTACAACTAGCTAACCACTAGCCGCCTACAAGTAGCTAAGCTCTAGTCACCTACAACTAGCTAACCTCTAGCTGCCTACAAGTAGCTAATCTCTAGCTGCCTACAACTAGCTAACCTCTAGCCGCCTACAAGTAGCTAATCTCTAGCCGCCTACAAGTAGCTAACATCTAGCTGCTTACAGTTAGCTAACCACTTGCCTCTACGATACCTATACTCTTCAAGCAAATGGCGATATAAACTACATATCTGGAATAATTCTCCAAAATGAAATGTTTTACCTTTTCTTCGCTCAAACCCTTTTCAGCTTGTATTTCAGAGTATTTTAGTTTAAATAGAGACATATGACTCTGTTTCTCGGCTGGCCTGGGAACGCCTTGGGGTTCCTCCTGAGGAGCGGGAAGAAGTGGCTGGGGAGAGGGAAGTCTGGGCCTCCCTTCTTAGGCTGCTACCCCCGCGACCCGACCCCGGATAAGCGGAAGAAGATGGATGGATGGATGGATGGATGGATGGATGGACATATAGTAAATATCTAAGTAAAACCTGCACCACTGTTGTTGCAGAAAGCCAGAGTGGCAATTTGTGAAGTGGTCCTCTATTATGAATTTTTTTTTTTTAATCTCTGCTTTCAAACATCAGCTAAATAATTCTACTCTAAACCAAATGTTTGAAGCACTGTTGGAGATCAGCTACACATTTTTTTTCTGTTTCTGAACACAAAAAAATCAGCAATTTCAATCCTGTGTTAGCATAAGGTTAGTGTTGTATTTACTTGTCAAACATAGACTGAATTGTTACTTATTACAGATTTTTTTTAAACACAAGTTTTGATTTATGAAGTCTTATTGAAGATTGTTTGTTTTCCCTAAAATATTTTTAACAACGTAGCATTTCTCTCTGTGAACACACTGTCACGCTTCATTTTGCAAGCAGGATGTATTGTCACGCCTAGTGTCAGTTTTTGACGCATGACTCACTACGCAAGGAGCCAACAGGGAGCGAAATAAGCACTTCGGGACAATTAATAATCTCTAGTTCATTATTAACAATTCCAAGCATCTGAAATTGATTCTTCTAAACTGAAAACATATTTTTAAAACACAGTTTAACATTCATGGCATTTGTATTCAACTGCTAAATATTTTATTTTTGGATAAACACTGCTTTATATTGAGACTTACTCAAATATGCCACGTACAGACTTGTTAAAACTGTCAGTCACTAACCATTTTAGTTAAACACATTTTTGTTTTCAAACCTGTCTGGAAAATTAAAAAATATTTTCTCTGAAATATACCATAGCTGAAATTGCTTTCCATATCCATTATGTTCTGGGTTCAGACTTGGGGAGTAATCAGTGTGCAATTATGCACATTTTGGTTAAACCCCAAATTAGAACACTTCAGTTTAACCTACATTATTTTGAGTGGTTATTTACTGGAAAGTTTTTTTTGTAAGATCGCTTATTTTACCTAGAAAATAAAGTAACCCATAATTTTACAGAGCCCAGAATCAGCGCACTGACACCGAGGCCATTGACCTTCACTGCAATAAGATAATACCTGTCAGGTGGTCAATGCATAACTTACCCATAAACATAGCCACTGTGTAAGCTAGTAAAAATGTGGCATACTATTAGAAATCTCACTTTCCGACAATGGACATTTATCATCGAACCCCTAAACCAAAACAAGAACAAACTTTACATTACAGAAAAAAAATCTGTAAATATGCTAGTGATCTGAATCGGTTTCACTGACAGATATTCAAGGAGAAGTGTCAACACTTTTAGAAGAAAAGGAAAATAAGCTCCTCAGCTCTTCACATGAAGTTTAGCATCTTTGTCACTATGAAGTCTCCAAAACTGTGTGCATTCATACAGACTGAGATGGGTAAATATTTCTACATTCAGGAATGCAGATTACGGTTACAGACAGTACACTAACAAAAGATACCAGGAGTTTAGCTGCTCAGGATTTACTTTTAAAATCTTAAATTCTTAAATTCCCCTTGGATCAGATCGTTGAGGATTCTTTTGAAAATATTTAACCTAACATAAGTGCCGTTTTTTGGCCTTTAAAGGGGCGGTGTTATGTTTTTTCCAGGTACATAGTGCTTCTCATTTGCACAACAATCATGTAACTATCTTACCATCAGTTGTTATAATAAGAATGCTGTATAAATGAAACCAACATAAAAGAAATTTGACTTTGCATCATAGCGTTATCTAATGTTTTGAAATCGGCCTCTGTGTCTTTAAGGACTTCCTACCTTTTCCTACACTGCACATTCAGGATGTCATCACAGCAGTGTTTCTCCAAGCCGTCCAACTGTTCCTAGGAACGTTGTAGTTCGCATATTGAGCTCAGCCGATGTGATTCACCAGGTGTTTACTAATTGCTGCTGCCGCTAGTCTGGAGGAGCTGAGTGGGGGAGAGGCAAAGAGAAATGTGTGCCTTTTCAGGTTTTTCTTGGGAAATCATCCGTTGACACAGTGTGATTTCTACAGAACAGATGAACTAGTCTTTAAATTAATTGTACTTCTTTTAAGTACTAAGCTAAGTAGCGAATGTTATCTATTTGACTCATACAGTCATGTTTTAAATTAAAATGTTTAGTGGTGCAGGTTTTGTCTTATAGCTAAACTCAGTGCGATATCTTAGTTTCTGCAAAGAACTATCTTGCTTGTAGTTCATCATTTTAAAAACAATTCACTTTACCTTAAAGTATATAGAGGGTAGAAATCTTACCATGCCACATTTTACTGTCTCTGATGGAAAACAGAGAAAGGACTTGTATGAAGCCAAGATTATCAAACTATTAGGTTGCTCCAGTTCAGTTCTTTCAAGTTACAAACATCACCTTAAATCTAGATAAGTATTTAAGGGGGGAACACTTGATAGAAAAACAGATATTAAAAAGCAAGAACAAAAGAATATGAATGAAAACTGTTCATTGCGTCAGGGAGACTCCCCAGTTAGGGCTCAGTAAAGAGAGGAAATACTTGTATCCCGCAGGAAAAGAGAGAAAGGAAACTATTTGAAACGTAAACATTGGCTCAGTGTGAGGAATGCCTTGGAAGGAAATTCAGGACGAGCTTGTTTACAGTCGTTTACATTTCGACACACATCAGGTAGCCACTTACTTACTTGTGTCATTAAGTGGCGAGTTTCTTATAACAGACCTAAAGCATTAACCATCACTACAAGCTTGAGGGATTCAGTTTAATGGGTGAATTCTTTAGAGTCTGTGTGCTAATGATGACCTTTATAATGTTGCACATGTCTAGTCTACCTTTCTTCTATCATACTGTGTTTGCTAGATTACGTATTTAGGTTAATCACAGTTTGTAACTCAACAAATAACATCACAAAGAAAAAAAAAACTAACTCAGCAGTTCAGGATATTGAAGTCGTGCATGACTGTTTACCAGTTGCCTGACAGCCTGACAAATTATGTAGCTACCGTTTTATTTTTATGTAAAGCTGGTAATTTGATTGAAAAAATTGAATTGAATAATTTTTTTTTTTTGCGCTGTGCAGGACTTTAGAGTTTGGGGTTGTTTTGCTTGCGTGGTGCTTTCAGGTTATTCCCTGGAGGGCGGGGCTGTGCGGTGTGTGCTCCTGTGCACCTGCAGGTCATCAAGCTCGTCAAGCTGCTGTAGAACAGGAGCCAAGTCTTGGTCCTCTGAGTTGTTTCCTCTGCCGTACATCTAGTCCTTCGTGTTTCTCCTAAAGGTTCTTCCTCTCATGTTCTTGCAGTCTTGCCTCCAAGCTGCTTCCTGTCTACAGGTCCTGCTCCATTACCACATGATATTACCACAACCGGCAGTCTTTAGGATCCTCTTTCCATCCATCTTCCACTCCAATCCTCCAGTCCGCCAATGTCTTTGTGTTTCCTCAACTTCTGCGACATGCAACGGCTACAGCCAACCTACACCTCAAGCTCTTACTGTTCTTCGCTGGCGTTCTGCATCTCCAACATCAGTAAGCTCACTTTCTTCGACACAAGACCTTGTTCTTCACTCTGCCGATACTCAGATCTCACCAGAGTCCGTTTCCCCTCCGCCATCAGAAGCGACGTTGTGATGACCTCCCGAAGGCGGCGTTTCAGAGCAAGCAGGAGTGTTTAAAGAGACAGAGACCCAATTTCAAGAAAGGGTTAAATTACAAATTAAAATTTCTTTTAAGCCATTTTTGATATATTCAGCATTTTCGTAACAACTGAGGGCAACATAATGACTTGATTATGCCCTAATGCTGCCCTTTTTAAGTGCTTGTATAAAGGGAACTAAGCCAATCAGAGCCTCTTTTTCTTACCCTTGAAAACTACAAGCAGTCTGCCTTTTTATAAACAGTGTAAACAGCACACCCACCACTTCCCATATTTGGCATTATTACGTTTCATCATCACTTATGTACGTTGAACCTCCAAGCCATGGTCTTTATCTGCTCCCATCTCCATGCATAGCAGCCTGCAGCTCTGGAATGCGAGTCCATTCGACATGCAGTCCCACCATTCGGCTTCCTCATGATTCAAAGACAAATCCAATTCTTGTCCAGGAAGCACCTTTCGTCAAGAGCCTCATGTTTTATAGGTCATGCTGTGATCACAGAACACAGACTCTCTGCGTTTTCACTGAAGTGAACTGATGATGAACTAATAGCAGGATGTAAGCATGCTAACACATTATATGAATTATATCTTCGAAGATATTTTACTTAACTAAGTAACATAGTAAGACAGAACGTGTGACCAGACACCACAATGTACAATGTAATCTGGTGACAAAGGAGGATGATGACAAAAGGACGATCTGACAAAGAATAAAATAATTCAGGGTGTATTTACACAGAGAAAGTGATTACTAGTTCACGCAACATCATGTCATGATGTGTCGACTGTAACAGGCAGCCTGTGTGAACTTTTTCCTGTTTTCTTCTTTTTTTAAAAAAAGCAGCTAAACAATTATCTAATATTTTAGGCCATAGTAAATAAAAAGTTAATCTGTGTGTAGAAGTGTTTACTGACTGCACCAGCCTATGAGTTGACCTCAGATTATCAGGTCACTCACTTTACCTCCTTTAGCAAGAGTTTTAGCAAAAAGGCTGCAAACGGAAAAAAAGTCCCCTGATCTGGAGAGACGCCAGATCAGGGGACATCATGTTTTCAAAGCTTAAACTATTTTTAGTTTTTTCTTAAAAAAATAATTCTTGAATTCTAGATTAAAGACACAAATCTGAGAAGAACAGTAATCCAAACACAGGAACTAGTCCTTTTTGTCTTTTTGTTCCTTCTTCTGTAATGAGCTAATGAGCATTTTTGTTGGTAAATCGTTGAAATTTAGGCATGCAAATGTTGGTGTTAACAAAGCAGATCTGAGACCT
This sequence comes from Girardinus metallicus, assembly GCA_903067095.1. Lineage (NCBI taxonomy): Eukaryota > Metazoa > Chordata > Actinopteri > Cyprinodontiformes > Poeciliidae > Girardinus > Girardinus metallicus. Next base: position 50,321 of record CAEGAE010054729.1, read on the forward strand.
GTCAACATCCATGCGTGTTGTTTCTCATGAGAACAGACGCCGGGGCTGGATCTCCATCAGCGGATGTTGTCGTGTCAGCCAGTGTTTGTGTTGGTGTGGAGACAGCGCAGCTGTTAGCTGGATGGTTAGACATCGTCACGTCTGTTGATCCACTCCTCTGACATGCGCACAGCTGTCCCAAGAAAAAGCTTTGGCCATGTGCAACACACACACACACACACCAACCCTCACGCCCGCACACACACTGGGCCATCCAAATGAATGTTTTTCTAATGTGAGGGCGACGTGTCCCCTTTTCACGTAGTTATTGTGACGACCATGCAGTGTAATCTTTCTTTTGAAGAGACTGATGAATTTATTTGAATGCTCTTTGAACATCTTTACTGGAGGCATTATAAATGTGAAGGATGCTAAATAAAGAAGTCAAGTGGAGTTTATTTGTGTAGCCCTTTTCAGCAACAAGGCAGTTCAAAGTGTGTTACACTATTAAAAACATCATACAGTCACCAGTTGGGAAATGAGCAATAAGCTTTACAATTCATCAAATGCCATCATCAAGCAAATACACATCACATATATTGATCAATGCTACAGTTATTATTGATCAAAAGCAGTTTAAATAGGTGTGTTTTTAGTCTTCATTTAAGAGAACTCAGTGTTTCAGCTGTTTTGCAGTTTTCTGGAAGTTTATTCCAGATTATTGGAACATAGAAGCTGCTTCTCCATGTTTGGTTCTGGTTCTGTGAATGCAGAGCAGACCAGAACCAGAACCAAAACACCTGAGAGGTCTGGAAGGTTGATACAACAGCAGGTTTAAATGTAATTTGGTGCCAAGTCATTCATTGATTTATAAACAACCAGGAGTATTTAAAGTCTCCGATCTACAGTGTAAGGACTGGGGTGATGAGTTTTTCTATCAGTAATTTTTAAATCACTTGCCTCATTTCTTCTCCTCTTCCATTCAACAGTTTGGTTAAAAAAATAAAATAAAATAAAACCGCTAATATGCACTCTCTTCAATTCATCATGCCCTGTGTCGATCCACTGCGGTCGTTACGTGAGACGCGACGTTACACCCTGGTCAGATCTCAGCAATAATTATGCATGATAGATGCAGAGCTTAGAACCTTTGCTATTTTTCTACTTTAAAGCTCTTCTATTAATTAATACTTTGACTAATTAATTTCCTCGTTACCGCGAGATGCTCTGAATCCATTTCATGTATTATCTCCTTTCTTACGGCACTACAAAGACCCCAACAGGCTGTTTATACAAGTAGATAAATACCACACCAACTTTGTTTACTGTTAATCCTTTAAAAATTGCACCAGTTTTAAATGCAGTGTGACTTTTCATCAAGCCCGACTGTGCCTCCAGCAGCTGAAGTGAATGCCAAGTCGATCGCCACGTTGTTTATTGATGCGAGCCGCTGACGACTCTGTTAATCCAGATTTATTATTTGATGACATGAATTTGAATAATGAGGGAATGCTGACAGATTCAGACTGACAGGATGTTCAGCACTCAAATGCCACAACAAATTGCTTCTGGAGGTAAAATGTTCCTGGAAGCTATAAGACCGCTGTTGATCAGAGAGCTGCTGCCTCACGACTTTGGGAATCACTTTGCTTTGTTTATTAACATGGAGCGAATAAAAAATATGTCCACAAGATCATAAAAGCGAACATGCGGATTATGTAAAGTGAATCGGACCTCACCTTGACATTGGAGGTCAAAAAGAAAACTAAACAGCCAACTATTGAGCTACTAAAGGAGAGACGGCTAAGTTGTTTGTTCCGAAACTTAATGTCTGCAGGGCCAGAGCGGCTGGATAAAACGACTCACTGTTTCAGCTGCATGCTGAGCACAAAGTTGCAAGGCTATATAAATATGATGCAGCACTATGAGTCTTATTGTGACCTTGACGGAGCTACGAAAGCCGTTTGATGCACAGCATCTGTAAAGGTTCAAGACATTCCGTGTTTATATGTATGTCTTATCTATTTCCTTTAAATACATGCAAATGTGCATATATTTGCAAAATCTCAAGGTGGTTGGTTTTATAAGAGGTCAGAGTTGTTGCTTCAAAACAGACTTCAAACTCAAAGCCAAAAAATTGAGAGAGGTATGCATTTTTTTAGATTTCACTTACAAGTTTACACAAGTGCTTGATATGTAGTGTTTTATCTTTTCAGCACAAAGGAAAGTCAAAAGAGGCTTCAGCAAACAATAGCTTTCAATAATGATTTGTCATGAGCGTGCCCCACTCACTCTCACATGCCTGGAAACTCTCGAGTTCAGATTTGACCTTCTGTCCCCGCAGTGAACTTGTTTAGCTCCTATGGCCCTCGTCTTCTTCAGTAAACACTCTGCCTAACGTTTCAGTAAATGAAGGAACATGGACTCTTCTTTAGACCTTATGTCTAAGTTAGTGCTGTCAATTGATTAAATCAATCTAATCAGATTAATAACCCTCTAGCACTGAGTTTAATCAGTCACCATAAATATGCAAATTTTTTGAAAAATACTTAAGAAAACATTTTATTGTCTCAAACCAAATTGTCTGACAATGACAATGGAATGTTTTAGACCAAAGAGAGAATGTCTAGTTAAAGTCTAGATGAAGCGTCTTCAAATCCAGGCCTCAAAGGCTGGAGAGCGGCAACTTTAGGGCACTCTGCAGTGCAACATGGAGTATTTCTTGTGTGTGGGGGAAGTTTGTGTGAGCCACGATTGGTGGCAGTTGGAAAGTAGGCGAGGTTAGTGACCAATTATGTCTTACACAAACTCATCACACATTCAGGACTGTAGAGACCTTTGCTAACTTTTAGGTGCCTGTGCTTCAACACACCTGAGTCAAATAATGAGGACATTAGCATGATTCTGGAGAACTTGACTGCACTTGATTCAGGAACCGGGGAAACATCTAGACATTGCAGGATGGGTGGATTTGAGGACCCCTGGTCTAGATGTAAACCTAATTGAGAATCAGTTTCAATTCCTACTGTCTTTTAAATGTGTGAAGCTGGTAGAAAATTTGCAGAAACTTGATTCTACAAAGAGTTGACTTGCATACAAATAGTATGTCAGTTGTTTTCAGACTTTTATTTTTGAAAAGTACCTAATTTTATTTTGGTATTTCACAATTATGTTGTATTTTGGTCTTTGACACAAAAAATTAAATAAATAAAACATAGAGAAGCCTGTGGCGGTTACTTAAAAAAATGTTCAACGGGTTTTAATACTTTTGCAAACACTTCATCTGTGTGCACAGCTTAAATGTGCTTTGAATTTTATGTGAAAGGAAATGCTGCCAGTTAATGAGTCTGTACATCCTGGTACATATTTATAAAAGAAGGGAGTTGATTGGTTTGAAAGCTAACGTTAAATGGTTTTATGGTATGACTGCTGAGACTCGGTGTTACAACCTGAACTTTGCACAATTCTTGAACTGATAAGGATGGACAGAAGTTTGTAGGTTTTAATGACCTGGGTCTCCACTCTCTGTCATTATGTTGATCTTCTGTCTGCCTGACAACAGGTATAAAAATGCAAAAATTGCTTAAACTTGGCACAGTGGATCCCTCCCTGTATTTCAGAATGCTAATGATCAAAAAATGAAAATACTAATACCTCTGTCAGATTGGAAAATGTTAAAAGCGTCTCCAGATGACTTTAGATTAATGAAGGACTGACAGGCTTGAGTTTAGTGGTAAGGATGGGAATAGACTTTGGGTGTTTTCACAACACGGGAGACCAAAATTAAAACATTTATTACATTTTCAGCTGGTGCGGTTGGCTTTCACACTCCACTGTCAGTGCAATAACAATCTAAGACCTTTGAAAGACCCGTTTATCCCTTCACCTCCGAAGAAGACATGAACCCAACTTCCTCCTTTGCAAAATGTAAACAAAAATTGGAGTAGCATCAGATTTTAGCGGTTGTAGGATTTTTTTTTTTGCTATTGGTAAGAGACCACAACTTGTTTCTCCCGTTAGCGTTTGACTTTCACATTTGTTTTTGTTGTATTTACCCAGAATGCCCTGCGGTATAGTCCGCTTCCTGCTTTTGGAACGGGCTCTGATTCACATACGCATTCAAACTGCGCCAGAATTCACTTCAACCAAACCGAGACCTGGGTTTTTAGGCAGACCAGAGTTCGAGTGTGCATTCAGTCTAAGGGAACTAAAGTGGGACAATATTACATTTAGATTGAGTCGATTGGGTTAAGGATAACCCATCATTCGAGATACTTAACAGCTGTGTGTTATATTTCAGTTGTTGGCTGCCCCATTGTGACTAAGTGTGTCCATATATATTCAAAGCTGGTAGAGACATGGACTGCCCCAAAACACTTAGATATATAGCAGTATATGCAGTCAAAATATTAAATATATATATTTCTCTCTCACGATCTTATCATAAATGTTGTTTTTAGATGGAATATAAATGAACTGACCACATTAATGCTCTCTTGTTTAAAACATTGTCATTGATTTTACCAATTTCTAAGAGAGGAGAAATTGGTCAAATCAACACACATCAGGAAGTGGTTTAGTAATAGTTTCTGCACATAATAAAACAGAAGTTATAAAATCCAACTAATTCTTTTGAAAAAAGTGTAATTTATTATCACTTTTGTTTACATTTAGCCAGCCTTATTAAGTTTTCAAATCCGTCCTAGTTTGGATATATCCCTATAATTAACCCTGTAAATTGAGGTTGTGTGAGGCAAAAATATAAAATGTAAATTCCTTTCAGTGACTTCTTTATAAGAGTAAGTCTTCAAATTTGTGTTTCAGGTAAGAACGAATATGTTTCAGGTTCTGTTTTCTTCTTTATCCCCTGACACGGTGCCTAGCAGAGGTAGGGAGATCTCAAAGAACTTGTAAAAATTCCTGACAAGCCGATGAAACGGCTGAGAGCTGCAGACTCTCATGACTTTGCTCTCTTTGAAAGAATATTCTTTGAAATAAATAAACTAATAAAGCCTCAATGGACAAAAACAGCAACTCAACAAGGTCCCAGCTCTGTTGTTCATTTTTACTTCATTCTACTTTGAGTTTTTTTGTAGAGCATGTCAGCGTATCAGAGTCTTTATGCCAGCATAACCTGCCCAGTGCCACTCATGTTTTAAATGAAACAAGATTTGAAGTGACTTGTTTCCTTCACTGCACTTGTTGTAAGGATTCCCCACCTGTGACCTCTGCTGACACACGGGAAGTTAAATATTAAAGTGTAAAGTTGATTGTGGAGGATAACAGAAGAGATTAACTAATGCTGTAAGCAACTCATATCTGCAATGAAAAGAAATGCATTTTAAATAATCATGTTTCATTGTAGAGAATAGTAAATAGAATGCACATGGATTTTTTTGCTCATAAGTGGCTTGGTTGCAGAGGTTCTGTAAAATGTTTATTCTATATTAAAGTTCACCAGCAGCCAATATCTTGATATTAGCACATTTCATTGTTATATAAAAACAATATTTCTGTTGTTAAATATGATAAATGTAGGTAGTCATAGGTAAGATAGCCTTACCTATGAATTTGCTTAGAAACAAATTGGGCACATATATGAAAAAATAAGAGTATGGAAAGCCATCCGTCTGTTTTAAAATAATTTCTTTTTTTTTTCAAAGTTGCTTCAAGCAATGTGGTTTTACAATAATTTTAGACAAGGTATCAACATAGTTGTTATAATGACAACCATGTTTTTTTTTCATCTACTAATTTTTTTCTGTGTGACTGGAAAAACACAGATGAATTTATGGATTCATGGAAAGATGTTGCAGCACCTATATAACCTGCAGAGGTTAATTTAATTCAAATTAATTTATTTATATAGCACCAATTCACAACAGATATTTTCTAGATGTACTTTACAAACACATCATTTCAGTTCAGTCGTGCATACATTCTGACTTATCCCAGTTATCAGACAGACAGACGCATTTCGATCCTTTTTCAATGAATTAAACTTGTCTAACTCTTCATATGAACTACTTCACAGTCCAGTGCTCCTAAGTTGTAAACGGCATAACGAGGAGCGTTGCTAACTACCTTAGCAACTACTTTTTAGACTTATTCCTCCAACCCAGAAAAGGAATTAGACCAGAGGATACTTACTTATACTTATCTAGCAACCCTGAACAGGAGAACCTAGTTTACATACTGTAGATCAACATTAGATTATTTTTCTTCTTTTGCTCTTTCCTTTGGTTTGTTATTTTGCTTGTATTTCTTTTGAACTCATAAAGCACTTGTTGCTGAAAATGTGTTATATAAAAAAATGACCTTACCTTGTGGTCAAAGCAGAGCTCCAGAAAGAGCAGGAGCTTCTTCTTAAAGAAACAGAGGCCAATTTCAAGGCCTCAGACTATGAAGAATTACTTAAACACGACTTATGTTTCACACATACAGCATTTTTATACAAACTGAAGGTAATATAGATGCTTGATTTTGCTGTAATATGTGCCTGGAAAATACATAATACTGGCCGTTTACGGGTCAACTGACCATTACCAAAAGAACGGTAAATGCTCTGAGTTTGCCTAAGTGCTCTAATTATTAGCTAAATTAACCAGAAATAATTTTCATCAGTGTATAACTTATAGAGCTTCTGCATAGCGTGTGATTGAGTGATGATTCCCTCAACATTTGAGCATTGGACTGGGTGATACTGTGGAAATTTTAACTGTAAAATCAATATTAGAGTTTTATTAGGATTTTCCATCTTTTGATAATATTCAGAAAGATCCACCATAAACTTACTTTTGACATTAAAACAAATGCCTGCAGTTTAGATTTTTCCAGGTAAAAAAAAAAAATCTATTTGGTTAAAATGGGGATTAGATTTATATATATACATTTATTTTTATGTACCTAAGCTTGCCAACCTCGCACATGATGTTTTAATATCCGCCTTGTAACAGTCGGGTTATCTGACTCATCATGCTTGACATTTTAAAGATAATCCCCGAGAAACCTCGTTTTGGTGCGTCACGGGAACTTCAGTCGGCTGAACGGACGGAAAACGTCTCGCTTGCATTGTGGAAATTTGTCAGCTGCTACAAATCTCTGAGATGATGGGATAAAAAAGAAATTTGCTAATATTGTACCAGAGCGACAGGTCAGTCGCCAGCGTTTTCTCATCATTTGACAATCACAGCTTCTATTCTTCTTACTAAGTCACAACACTAACTCAGTGTTAACTGACAGGCTGAGCGATGCGGCTCATTCTCCGTCCTCTGGGGATTTCAGAGGCAAGCAGATCTCGCTCTGTTCTTCACTGTTGTTGTTTATATCAGATTGCGATTCCATCTGTCGGATAAGGAGAAGTCGGTTTTCCCTCTCCTGTTATTTGTGGGTTTTTGATTGCGCTCACACTAATTTCTGAGTAATATTACTTGTAGTGCTGCAAGTTTCAGCTTCTTAGATGAACTGGCGTCGCGTTTTCTACCTAGACGATTCAGAATCGACTCCGTGGCTCGTATTACTTCAGCGCTTCCTTTGCATTCCGATCCTGGCCTTCCTGTAGCGCTTTGTTTGGATCAAATACGTTCTTCTGTTTGGTCCTTGGTGTGCTTGTCTGTGTTTACTCGAATCTGAAAGTGTGTGCGGCCTCAAAAATTTACATTCAGGTTGGTATCGGGAGCATCGTATTGGGAAGGAGGAGGGGGATGTCAGAACGGATAGTGTGAGACGACCTGTGACCTGTGAGCGGCCCCGGTGTGATCCAGATGGACAGGCTGCCTGGGCCGCTGTCAGGGTCTCTCTAAGCTGCCAGTAGGAACTGTGTGAGACGGAAAAGATGTCTGGCAGGTAGACGGGTGTCTCCCTGCATGACTCATTGTGACTTAAACCGTCCTCCATGCCAACAGCGACAAGAAGAGAACAGCTTCCATGCGGACTGTGCAATCTGCTGATTTTAGTCATCTGTTTTGACACGTTTGTTCTCTTCACTTACTCTGACAGTTCAACAACCCCACTGGACAATGTTGCACTGCTGTAGTTCAACTGTCTTAAAGTATAGTTAATATTATTTGCTTTATGTGAATTACTAAAGTATCCCAAACTGTGAAGTTGAAGGAAAATGATAGGTAAGCATGTTTTTGCAACAAAACATCTGGAAACTGTTAAGTCAATAATAAACCGTCATTCATTGCAATTGCAGCTGTAAGTTTTTTTTTTTAAAGGGGTGATATTCTTTATTTTCCAGGCACATAGAGTAATTTTACATCACAAGTAACTTTGTTGTCATCTGTTGTTATAAAAATGCTGTGTATAATTCAAAAGATATTTGACTTTGTAATTTGATGCCTTGAAATCAGGCCTCTGTCCCTTTAAGAAGCTCCTGCTCTTTCCGACACTCCGCCTTTAGCGGAATGTCGGCTCAGGAGACTTGCAGTTTCTTGAGGTGTTTGCTAATTGCTGCTACCGTCTGGTGGAGCTTGGTGGGGAAATGTTGGGGGAGGGTTGCTCTTTGTGGAGCTTTGTGGAAATAGGCAGAGATTTGTAAAAGCAAGCGTTTAGGCACCCCTCAATGGTTGCCATGGGAGATTAAAAGAGCATGAAAGAATAAAATAAACACTAAGCACATTTTTGATGAGGGAATACTGTTATAACATGATGTGAAGCTCAAAAAAGTTGATTTTACACAATACCCCTCCTTTACAAATAATAAAAAATTCTCAAAAATAAAAAAAAAACACCCAAAAACATAAATATAAAAACCTCATATGATTGTTTACTATAAAATGCTTTATATTAGCAGGGATCATTTAGTCCTGAGATTTACCTGTAACGTTACCATCCAATAATTTCTTAAATATGTTGTTTCATTTATCAGCATTTAAAAACCCTGGACCGTGTACACTGTGGCTTTATACCAGTTTGACTAAAAGCATTCAGGATGAACATTAAAATCCCCATTAACAGCGTAAAGCAATCAGAGTAAATACAAATCCATTACAGAGTAACAGGCCCTCTTTGTTCCCCTTCACTTCACATCAAGTATTTTAACTTTTCAAACTGCTAATGGTAACCTTTCATTGTTAAATATGTAAAGCTACATTTTGCATTGCAGGAAGCTTGAACAGCTCAAGTGATTTTTAGTGCATCTCAGTCCCTTCTGGGAATAAGACACGTTGCAGCAGAGCTGCGGTTTCTGCGGCTCGACGGCGTTTAGAAGGAGTCGCCGAGACGACGCCCGCTGGGGAGAAAACAGGGTCTTTATCGCATTGATGGCGGTGATAACCTTGAAAGGTGGCAGCGCGGTTGCAAAATGCACGGCCATTAAGTGACCGTGGTTGTCCAGGAAAGAGGACGGGAGCGAAGCCGGGATGGGCCCCGCAGCACAGACCGGGCAGCCTGAAGCTAACTCCTTGTTGTCCTCCCCCATTGTGGGCCTCCAGAAATGCCTTTTCAGTAAGGAAAATGTCCAGCTGCCACTGAGATAACATGAAATCTTATAATTTATTTATTTTTTACAACAAGACACCCATCACTCTGCAACAGAATCTGCAGTACATGGAGGGGGAAACGAGTAAGATGAAGCCATGTGAGATTTCCTATATTCATCTCTCTAGAAAGTTGAATCTTCATTTGAAAAAGGATTTCTTATCGTTTCTTGACTAAATTTACATCATTCTTCTTCACAGATTTCCTTCATTTTATTGTTAAACTGTCTGTTTTTTTAATGTTGTTGTAGCCTAACTGACTATTCAAACCATTTTTAAGCCACAGTTTACTCATGCAAGCCCATTGTCAGTGTGGGGATAAGTGTCTTGCCTGGAGGCATTTGGACATGTGGATGGGGTGAAACTGGAAGTGATTTGCGTCCTTCCTCTCAGCCAGACCTCTTCTAGAACGGCCTCATTTATTCTTCATGATTGTAGAACGTGTTTTGGAACACGATAATCATAATCTGCACAGTGGGTGTGTTTTTAAAATGGAAAATCAAATACATTTTCAACGGGGTACGCTTCTCTAATGACAGTTTACTTCAGTTTTGGAGTCCAGTTTTTCAGATTTTTTTCGCTTTAGCGTTGTGACCCACCTGGTCTGGCAAAGAGCATGAGGTCCTGCTGTGTATTAAAGTCAAGAGCATGACCTGGATGCACAGCGCTAGGCCCACTCACACACATTCAAACCTATGTGCACTTAGGAAGACAGACAAGGACCATAAATAAAGAGAAGGAGCTGGAGAATTGCATAATAGAAAATTCAGCGTTTTTATTTTGTAATCACGTCAAAAGTAAATGTAATTACTTAAGATGTTGTTTGTAAATCAAATTGGTTAAAAAGAACTGACTCTGAAGACCAACAGAGTCATTTGTATTCAATGCAGTTCCCATTCTTTTTTTTTTAGGCTTGATCTGATTCATAGTCCATGTTATTTTCTCATGTCCACATTTATTAAAACCCTTTTATTACTTAACTTGTGATGCATAGCATTCGTAACAAGATAGAGTATGATAAATGTCTGTGCCTTTCTTTAACCAGTGGGTTGTGCTTGGCAGGGCATATTTACTACTGACAGAAACAAAGCTATACATAGTTTTTAATGTGATTATGCTGTTGCTTACATTTGCAAACCTCTGGTGTTTTTTTATTTTTTATTTGAACAGGTTAGAGGATTTATCAGTGAGCAGCTTTGCCATGTTGGTTTTGCTCACATTGTTTGTGTGAGGTGTAAACATTTGGTTTATCGAGAGCCCTAAAGGTGTTAGGGGCTTTTTCTCAATACACAAGAAAAATAATTGCATATAGTCCCTTTTGCATGTCTTGAGTCATATTTATATTTATGAGAGTGATAGTTACATAATACGTGCCAGAACTACCTTGTTATGATTATCTTTGCATCATTGCCAGCTATAGAGCTGCTAAACCTAAAAAAAAAAAAAATGTGGAGGGTGTTGCATTGAATTAAAAATATTATAATTTTAAAGAAGTTGCTGTTCTTTGAGTGGAACATGTTAAATGTTTCTAGAACTTCCAGCCACAAAATTTTCCAGTAACAATTTACGGTCATATTCAGTAAATTAGAAAATGTTTTATGAGGTTTGTTTGTCAGATTAAAAATAATAATCTTCAAGAAGGTATTTAGCATGATTTACTCGAATTAAATCCTGTTTAAGTAAATCATTTATTGGTTTAATGTCATCATAAGCTAATCTTGAATGTGTTTTATGGCTGTAAGTGGAAAATCATCATAGTTAACAAAAATGTCATCAGTCTGAAAAATTAGTCCAAATGATATGCTTAATTTAGTGCATTTAGTTATTTAAGCAAAATAACTTTTTGATATTTTTTAAAATATGACTGTTTAACCTACTTTAGCTTTTCTATGTTCTGAAACTGTAATGGTACTTCCTGGTTAATTCCCAAGACTTAACAGGTAATTTTCCCGAAACTTTCTTTAGACTTTGTGGTTACCTTCTCAAAAAAAAACAAAAAAACAAAAAGTAGCATTTTAGCTCATTTTGATTAAGCTCAACTTAACACACTGAATGGAGTTGAGTTAATGCTGCTCAACATTGTAATTGTAGCCCACATGTTATTGATAGCATTTTAGCTAACTTTAGCTTCTTACTTAATTTTGACATATATGCTAAAGTGAACACATTTACTGGAATAAGTTAACATTAGTCAACATGCTAGTGGTAGCCCTCATACAATTGGGAGCACTTTACATGAACTTTTAGGGTAATTTTAGTTTGTACAGTGTTTTTGCATACTAAATAGAACATGTGAGTGTAGGTCAGCATGCTGGTGGTACCTTTTCAGCATTTTAGGAAATACTAGCATTCTGACTAATTTTCATACAAAAACTACGCTTAACACGCTGAATGGATTGAGTTAATGTTAGTCAACTACTAATGATGCAATTAGCACTTTAAAATTTTAGCTAATTTTAGTGTTAACATGGTTTTCTCATATTGAATTCAGTATGTTAAAGTAGGTCCACCTTAGAAAGAAGCTTTCATGAAACTTAGAGGTTCATTTTCTGGAACTTACCTGATACTTTTCTTTTAATAAACTTTGACATTACTTTCCAAAACTACTACTAAAGTGCCTAGATTCCTCCAAGTTCCAAAAACAGCACCCATTAAGTTTCCATTAGTAACCATCCAAATTATGTTAAAGTACATGTGTAATATGTCCTTCCACTCAGCACCTAAATATCTCTAAAGAGGGCAAAGCTGAGTAGCAGACTGTAGGAGGCAGATTGTTCTCTACATGCTGCTTCCATAACAAGCCCCTCTTTTATACATAAAGTGTCTATTTATATTAGGGCTGTTGTAAACAAATATTTTAGTAATCGAGTAATGTATCGATTATTCTTACGATTAATTTTGTAATTGGATAAAAAAAAAGATCAAATAAAACATTGGTAAATCTAACATAACAGCAGTGTTACTATCGCATATCAACATTAGTCCAATTTTTCACATTTGAGCTTCCCTAACAATTACTTTTCCATAGTTTAGAAAATTAACTTGTAACAATAATAGCTCACTTTCTAAGTTAACCTGAAGAAAAGTTATACAAAAATCTGAAATTATATTCAATGTAATAATAAAGAGGCATTTTTTTTAATAATAACCTCACAAATAGCCTGCCTATTTCTGAGCAGGCTATTATAAAAACATGTCTATACTCCAGCTTTCTCTTTCTGTATTTATCTTCAGTCAGTTTAATAGATGAACTCTCACCTTGCACAGACATTTATAGCGTTTGTGTTCATGTTAACGTCGGGATTTGACTCCTGCATTCGTCACACACAGAAACATCTACCAGGTATGTAACGTCACGATGCGATTCGCCACCCATTTGTTGCGACCGGGATGATATGAAATTTATTTTCCATTTAGTCAGTAAAGCTACGCATCTAAAGCACAGCCACCCGCCGTGTTCAGTCCATCCGCTCACCTGTATAAATAATCCCGCCGTTCGCTCTGAACCAGCAGCTCCGGAAGGAGAAAAGCTGCCGTACTTCAAGCTTCGCTCCCGTCATTTTAAGGATGTTTATTGGTCCCCCGAAAAACGACAACAACCCGGACATTATCATGAATCAGTAAAATCCTCCCAGGCAGAACTTGAAAATTGGACGTTATGCTGCTAACACTTAGCTTTCGTCAACAACGCAGGTGGAAGTGAGAGCACAAATAAAGTCCCGGCCGGAACACGGTGCGCTGAATAATAACACATAATATAACGAGGCTTCAAGGCAGGTACATTTTCCTCGAGGAATTTTAATAATCGAGGAACTCGAATCACTCGATGAATCGTTTCAGCCCTAGTTCATATATAATTCATAAGATTAAGTGGTAAAATGGTAAATGGCCTCTATTGGTATAGTGCTTTAGCTAGTCCAGAGGATCCCAAAGGGCTTCACACCACATTTAGACATTCGCCCATTCTCACACACATCCACACACAGATTACTCTGATTACTGCTCATATTTTATCTAAGCATGCAACATCTTTTAACTGATAGAGTCTGATACTGATGGTGAATTGAATCAATCCCACCTTTATTTTCTAGCTTTTGCCTACTTTTCAAAATACCAGAAAAATGTAACAGACTCACAACTCAAAGTATTACTGTGATTTTTTTCTTTTTTTTACCACCCAGCAGAGTTGTTTTGTTTGATGAGATGGTAGAAACAGACAAAAATATATGTAATGTTCTGCAGTAAAGATATCCTCAGTCTGCATAAGCGTCATCCCTGCCAAGTGCCAGTGTTGCATTGGCAGGACAATAGCTGTCTGAGTTGTTTTCTGCCATCACAAGCCATATGTAATACACTGCATGGCTGCCACGCCTTGTTATTTGTCCTGTCATCGTCATCTGTCATGTGACTTTTTGTTTTTGTTGTTTACTTGCTACATATTAGTCTGTGTGCTCACTTGGCACAAGCAAAGAGTACTCCTCCTCGGTCTGGCCAAATTTAAACGAAACCACACCCAACAGATTGAGAACCCCACACTTGCTTCTGGATGCAAACGTTATGGCAGAAGGCTTAAACTCTTGAGGAGAAAAATCAAATATTTTATTCCTTTTCTTTTCAATAAAAATCTCTTTACTTTGGTAATATAGCAAATGTGCATGGAGTATGTTTTTGCTGCAGTTTTGTCTCATTTTTTAAGTGTGTACTCTGTGTGTTTGTGTGTGTCCCAGCAGATGTTATGGAGGGGAAAAGCGCCATTCTGCTGGGCATGAGTCAGTGGAACTCAAATGACCTGGTGGAGCAGATCGAAACTCTGGGACATATGGAGGACCAGTCTCATGGTACGGACACACACACACGCACACCCACACACTATAATCAAACTCACGTAGACTCATAAACACAATGAGGTGTGCATTTGTCTTGCTCGCGAATGATAGCGAGAGTTATCTGCTGAATAATGACAATAGTGGCGAGATTGTAGATGGAGTAGCTTCTATTTAGAGCTACATTAAGTCATTTTTGCCCATTAGAGGCCAGAAAGAGTAAAAGATGCGATGACTTCATCCTGTGATGCGGTAATAGGTGCAAAGGAATATTTTCTAAATTGAATTTAACCAGATCTGTAATAGCTCTGCTGACAAAATCAAAGATTATTTGTGTGTTTTTTGTTGTTGTGTTTTTTAAGAGGACTTGGAGTTGTAACAAAAAATGCAACACCGATTAAGGGTAAAATCAGGAGGACTTTAATTTTCAGATGTATTCAGGATTGTAGTTCAAAATACGTATTTTTACTTCAATGACCCCAGCAGAGAGTTGTATAAAAAAAAAGAAAACATGCAGGGAAAAAGTGAGAAAAATGAAGCCAATACAGCAACAGAATGGTGCCAAAATATGATAATGTAAGGTTTAGGCATCTGCGTTTGTTAACTTTTCATGGGGTTATAAAATTGGTAAAAAAAAAAAAGCAACAAAAAACAAACTTTGGGTTAAAGGTTTGAACATTCTAATGGTTTTGAACCTGAAATAAGAGTAGGCCTTGTAATTGGAGCTGGCCCATTTTTCCTTACTAATCTAGCATGGTGTGGCATATCAGTGCAAAAATGATGTCCAGCCAAGAAAAAGGCATTGAAACTAGAGTTCATAAAATTAAGATTAATGCGGATTTGTCAAAAGCTCAAAACGTTTCAGATCTCACCACACCAGACGCTCGAAACGCACCTCAACGGCCCTCGATGTGCCTCCACTTAGACTCTGAATGCAAACCAGATGGGCCTGATGCTCAAAACGCGTTTGGTGTGAACGCACCGAAAGACCATCCGCAGTTAGAGCTTCCATTAATTTCCCGACAACATGTTTTCTGTCATGTACCGATAAATGATGCATAAAAATACTGCAGTGGCAAAGTATTTTCTTACTGGATGAACTTGAGCCTCACAAACACCAGCTAAAGTGACATGAACTGTTTTCTCTCAGGCTTTTGTTTCTCCTTGATGTAAATCAAAGATACCAATAATTTCATAATTTTAGGGCAAAAAGTTTCCAATAGAGAAAATTTTTCCTAGCAGACCAAATGATCTTAGCAGCAGAAGTTCTCACACATCTTTCCGTTGCAAATTAGCGGCTAAGCTACAGTTAAGTATTTATTTATGTATGTTCCATTTTTTACCATTTCAGCGTTCAATGTTCCTATATATTTACGCTCCAGTCCATTGTGACAGTTTTTTTTTAAACAAATTTCAGCAGTTTATGTCGTAACAAACTGGCGACTGAATGGTGGAAAACAGAATAAGTAAGACATGGTTTATTGAACAAATAAAGCACATTTTGTCCATCATTATTACTCCACAATGTTCATTCTTTATTCTTTGGAAAAACATTTAAATGTTTGGCTTCTTACACGCGAGCCGTTTCGCATCAGGCAGGTTGTGTTTATCGGATCTATCAGCTGCAGCTGCTCTTGTCTCAAACAGAGGGAGAAAAGCTCTGCCACAGAGGCTGAAATCACAAATCTTATCTCTGTTCGGTTCCAAAATATTAACTATTCAGGTCATTTACAGTTGTCCGTAAGAGGGTTTATCTCTGGAAGGCCTTTTTGGTTCATGAACTCTTCTTTTATGAAGAGAGTATTGCCTTCTAAGTAAAACCTGGTTAGAAAACGATGCCGGCTTACTGAGTTGAAGCCAGAGGCTTTCTGGTAATCACTGCTGATTTCGCCAGTGGAGATGATCACGCAGCACAGCTGACTCACTTTGAGAATCTGTTGACAGAGGTCTGTTTGTACATGCACAGAACACCATGACTATCACAACCATCCATGCTGTAAGCGTGTGGGCAGAAAAACAAAAGCCAGCGAGGGGGGAAGAGGCGAGCAGTTATTTCTCCTGGGTGTGTGTGTGCGTGTGTTATTACTGAAACTTTCACGTTGCACTCAGCTCTCTGTGGTTTATGTTAATTTTTGGAAAGGTCTCTCCATTCGGGCTTCCGCATCACAATTTGCTTGACAAATAACATCCACCTACGTTGGAGCAAAGCGGTCATTAAGGCGAGAAGCGCCGCATTACCGTTGCTCACATGTGGTGGAGCATCTTGTTATTGATCCCTGGATGAACATAAATAAATAAAACATCCATACAGCAGAATGTAGGTGGAGATATTCTCATGCTGATTTGTGTTCAGTGGTTCTTAATTATGCCTTGTGATGCCATGAGGAAAGGCACGAAGCAATGTTTCCTTATGCGCATCTAAAGCGCTAGTTAAAACAAAAGTCGTGCTCCGCAAGTGGGGTAGTTTAAATTTTTCTTCCTCCTCTATTATTAATTTTAATGAAACCTTGATTTAAAAGAAAGGGAAAACAAACCATCGCTAACTGGATCCTGCAAAGCGGTCTGGTGAAGCCAACAAATATCTGACTGATGTATATCTAGGTTTCTGTCCTGGAGTTGGACATCTTTCAAAGCAAACACTTCTGTAAACGTGGCATGAATGAAAAATCAAATTAATACCCAAATGAACTATAAAAAGCTCTAGAGTAAACAAATTTTTAATTGCAGTAGCATATTCCCACAATGGGGAAAATATAAAAATGCAACCTTTAATTGGAGTAAATCTGAGTGGAGGAAAGAAAAATCCCACGTTTCAAATTACTGCTAATACAACCCCTTTGGCAAATATAACAACGCTTATTATTATTCTCCTATCCCATTTAATAAGGTCGGAGCATACAAAGAGAGCATTCCCCTCACACAGATCAGACTCATCTCTCCTCAGTACGTCACTCCAAATATGTTCTGTAGGTTTTAGGTCTTGAGATTAAGACGCCATGGAAAGAGGTTAAGTATTTGAATTATTTCTGTAACGATTTGGACAGAAATTTCCAATCATTGTCATCATTATCTTTCAAAAAGATGCTTTGATGTCTTGCGTGTTGGAATGCAGATAACATATTAATAGTTGTTGCAAAGATAAGATTACATTTCTTACTGCAGTTCTCCTGCAGAAAGCTTTGGAGATTGCCCACTTTCCCATTCTGTTCTCTGAGTGATTGCAACAAATCAAATGACTTTCCAAACTGTTTCTCCATGGGAAATAGTTATTTTATCACATTTCTGAAGCTCTCTGGAGGGCATATCTAACCACCAGAACCACATTACATTTACTTTTTCTATCAAAGATGGAATACTGCAGTGTTATGTTAAATGAAATTAGTGCCGGGAGACATGCAGTCAAATGAACCACAGATGAAAAGCTCTACGGCTTTAAATTGGCATAAAACATAACAGCTGGTAATTTGTGTTACATCTTTTTACCACACCTATGCTGTCGGCTACAAAATGATGGCTTACATGTTTGATGGACTCATTTTCTTCTTGGACACGTGTGGACGAACATGTTCGGACCCCCTGTCAATGACCAGAGACCCCACAGTGGTCACTGAAGTGACTTGAAACTGACAAAAGTATTAAACATTTACTGAAAACTAAGCCGTGAAAATCAGATGTTGCTTTTGAATTGTGGTTGAACAGAATCATAAAAAAAAGCAAAAAACAAAGAAACTCATGAGGCCTGGACAGCAATGATGGTAACTGTATTTTGTTTCTCAAACTATTTAGGCAGTCACTACAATCAATCACTGTAACTATCAATGCCACTTTTTTACCTGTCCACAGGTGTTCTGGCTCATTCCTCGTAGGCAAATTGCTCCAATTGTTCCAGATGACGAGTTTTAGCTCCTTCCATATGATTTGGATCAGAGCACATAGAAGGCCAAGGCAGAATATTCCAATGTTTTGCTCTTAGCCATTTTTGGGGGGTTTTAGTTGTGTTTTGGGCCATTGTCTTGTTGGAAGACCCGTAACCTGCGACTGAGGCCAAGCTTTAGAATACCGCGATAATCTTTAGATTTTTTCATAGCCCACACCGAGTCAATACAGCCTGTGCCTAGTGCAGTAAAATAGTTTCACCGAGCCTCCTCCACGTTTCACTACTGGAAGCATGGAAGTGGTCTTGTCTATATGCTTCATTGTTGGTGTCTGAACATAGAGGTGATGTTCCTTGTCAAAAAGCTCCAGGTTTGCTTCATCTGTCCAAAGGACATTGTCCCAAAAACTTTGGCTTGTCAGTTCTTATTGTGGCAAATTCCACTCTGCCTTTTTACGACTTGCTTCCCTACTTAGTCGTCTCCCATGAAGTCCACTTTGAGTCAGTCGATGACGGACAGTGTTATCTGACATTGATGTACCTTCTTGACCTGGGAGATAACCTTTGACTTCTTTGGAGGTTGTTCTGGACTCTTTGGTTACCAGTCCTATTATCTTTGGCTTCAATTTTTCACCTTAGGACACAGCCAGAAAGCTTGGCTGCAGTCTGATGGACCTTAAACTTCTGAATGAACCACAGGAGCATCAAGCTGTTTGGAGATGGTCTTATAACCTTTACCTTTAATTGTCTTTTTAACCTCCTGGATCAACTCTCCCCTTGACTTCCTGTGGTCCATGTCCAGTTTATTCAGCAGAGCTTAAATAGCAGAGGGACTACTACCTGTCACCCTTTAAATAGGCAGACTAACAAGCTTGAAGGCATCTGCATGGCTAATTATTGTAGAAGACACATATTAGTTCTTTTCAATGTTTTCTAGAGGAACTATCATTTTTGCCCTGACTTGTTTAATTTATCAATTTTTCAAAATGATTCTGATGAGCCAGATTTCAAAATCCATGACTGATCAATAATTTCATTGGATAATTTTCAGTCAGTTTGCTCATTAGCAGAGGGCCACCATGTGTAAAGGTCAGATCTGTGGTTTGATAAGCTGCTGTATGAATTGCTTTTAATCATGGCCGTTACGGTTCACAACGAGCTCAATCTGGGCCTGTGGAGATGAAAGACGCTGCTCCTGCAGTCATATGGTGACCACATTTCCAATACTTTACACCACCCAAGCACCCCATCAACGGGCCACTCACAAAACCAGTAATGACTCATGAAGTGGTCCACTCCAGCAACGCTCATTTATTATTTTACAGCTCCGCAGTAATGTGAGCAGAGATGATGACTAAAAATACTATTGTCATCTCTTTTTTTTTTTTTTTTACAAAGACCTTTTTCTGTTTATTGAAAGACTTGAATAAAAGTAGAAACTATAGATACTTTCTTCCTCTCTGTAATGCTGCATTATTCTTCAGTTATACATTGGGCTTGTTTTTGTCAATGAAGCACAAAGTGGAACCTATATTGTTTTACAGAACCATATGGTTAAGGAGAATCAAGACAAATCAAGGACTAAAAGAACCAGAGACCAAAGCTTAACAATGCTTTGCAAAAATATTTTATCCCTGAACTTTTTTCACAAGTTGTCTTCTTTGAACCAAGAAAAATCAATGGACTTCATTGGATTTTTGACTAGTCCAACATAGAGAGTCGTTGTGAGGTGGGTGGGAAATGACAGGATTTCTTGTCAGTGATAATCTGAAAACTGTTGCATGCACACAAATAAATGTTTTCATAGTCAAAGTCATCATATTGGCAAAGAAGAGCTCCCCTGTGTGTATATTTTCATCTCTTCTGTAGCGATCTCATAGGATTTTTAAAGAACATTGGTGCTCAAACACCATGAAGACCAAGGTACATGACAGACCAGACAGATAACCGTCATGTTTGCACAAATCTGGCCTTTATGGGAGAGTGTCAAGAGGAGAGTTAAAGCCAAATTTGTAATGTAAAATTAACGCTGGACATCTCCCTGATTGCATCATCCCCAAGGTGAAACTTAGTGGTAGCTATTGAAGCTTTCTGTGGTTTTGGAGCTGGGTGATTAGGTAATTGGATGAAGCAAAGCACAGGAAAATTCTGCAAGAAAATCTGTCAAGAGTCTGCAAAAGGCTTAAGAAAGGACCGGCGGTTTATCTTTCATCAGACATACTGTATAGTCAGAGCTACCATGGAACGGACTAGATCAACAGATATACAGTACTTGTCATAGAATTACCAAATGACCCTAAATGAAAACTTGAGAAGACTTGATTACCGCCATCATTCACACATTCTCTCTTTAGTCTTCAGAAGAATGGTCAAAATGTTTAGTCTTCAGATGTGAAAAGGTGGAAGCGAGAAAGTCAAGAGACTTTTCAGGTCTAATTGGTTTATCACATAAAATCCCAACATCATAAATTTATGTTTGTGGCTGTAATTTGGAGTGGAGTGTGAAGATTTTTACAAATCAGTAACCAGACCACAACACACCCCAAACTGACTCAACTTAGGGGCATGAATACCCACAACAAGGCAGCACAACCTGCCTGAGAATGACGTAGCATTGAGCATTCAGCGTTACAGTCAGGTGGAGATGTTCAGTCCAGATAATGCAGTGAAATGTGAAAGCTGTCTTTCCTAAAATACAAACACAGATTGTTCGAGGTGAAGGCGTTTAAACTGATAGATGTTGTAGGTTGTGAAATTTTTATAGGAGACCAAGGATTACTTTCTCGTACTGGCATGCCGTTTTAAATGGACAGTATTACAAGTCACCATAATGATCGCTCCTCTGAACTGTTACTAACACGCTCGTAAAATCGTCAAGAGAGGTTTTATTACTTCATGGCAGCCGTGGAAAAATCTTTACACTGTCTGGCAATCATTGTAGCTTGATGTGACTGTTTTATGGTTGAGTACATGTTTTTTATTTTTTTAAAGTGCCTTTTGTGTCAATTTGGGGCCTTTAGCTGTTCGGCAAACGAAGGTGGGAGGTGGAATTTGACTTTTAGACAATCGTGTAACTGATAGCTCTCGGATGCCGTTGCCATCAGTTGCAGTTGATGCATTAGCTCACGGCTAATGCATTTCAAGTCATGTCACAAAAAGCCTTCAGTCACCGTTTCTCCATGAAAGGCAGAGTATTTAGTGATGTTTAGTGATGGAGCTATTAAACATACACAGAGAGTAAAATGTTAAGTATACCTTGTGTTGACTGGGGGAAAAATAAACGGGAACAATACAAACCGTCCTTCACATTATAAAATCCTTTATTGTCCCACAATCGTGAAAGTTCTATGCAACAGCAGCAAAGTGACAGGCAATAAGTGATTATATATATATATATATATATATATAAATAATTTATTTTTCTTCTTTTTTATGGACACACTCAGATGGGTTTTTTACATTTAATAATCAGAACTTCAAATCTCTGACAGAAATGACTGAAGTTCACTGAAGTATATGTTTCCTATAATTAAACTCCTCACAAGCTTGAGGAGCTGAAGTTGATTTCTTAATATAGCACATGGAAAATAAATGCTTAAGTAAATCTTGATCTTACATGTTTGGTTAAGATTCACTTGAGATCAAAATGAACGGAAAGTAAAGATATCTGACAGATTTGAAAAACCAAATGTTTTCCAGGAACAACTGACATTCAGAACAGCTTTAATAATAATTGTGTAATTCTTGGTAATATCTGCATGCTCCATGAAGGGCAGAGAGGTATACCGCGAAGTATACCAATTATCGCCTAAACTCTGCCTTACCCACAGACAGCTGGCATTGGGCCCGAAGCAACAGAGCGTAAACACAAAAATGAAATAAAATAAAATAACTGTGGGAGTGAGCAGAGTAAGACTTTAACAAACCTGATGCATTGGCCCAGGACAAAGTATAAAAGTGAACCAGAAAGATATCCATCTATTTTCTTTAACCTTTATTTATAATAGAAGTTTTGACTATAAACATGAGACATTATATCTAACGATAAATCTAGTTAACCTATTATTAAAATGTTATGACTAGGATTTATTTTGAAGTAGTAAAAGCAAAGCAGATAAGTCACTTAATTAGCACAGTAGTTTCCATTGCTGTGTTTACTACCGTCTTATTCTTACTAGACCATTACAATGAAAATCATTAGAGGCTAATCACTGAAGAAATGGTTAATAGGTAGAAAGCTGTAAAGTATTTAGAGATTAATTTAATTCCTTTTGTATCATTTTTGTCGTAAAAAATATATATATCCTACCTCAGTCTTAGTACATTTGGAATCCATCTAATAAATTTTTAAGCAGATGCAGTTAACTGATAATTTTGATCTTAAAGCTTGAAGGCATGTAAAGATGTGTGTGCAAAGAAAAGAATAGAGGACTGCCAACAAATAATCAGAATTTCTTTTTAAGTAATCTGTTTTCATATAACTTATGGGTGGCTGGGCAGAAGAAAGAGGATCACATGTGAGTGACCACCATGTTTCGGACAAAAAACTGAATAACAGTTCTTGGCTGGGAATGACATGCTGCTAACAAGCCAAGAATTACATCTTGCAGCTGTGGTGCAAAGAAAGCAAAGTGACAATTAACAAGCTAATGAAGGAACAATTAGTATAGCAAAGCATTTGTCTCACTCGCTGCTTACTTCAGTAGTTTGGAGTCAAGCTTCATTTTAACTACTGTCAAATAATCAGGAGAATACAGCACTGTGAAATAACTTTTATGCCAGTCAGATGATTTTTTTATGCTTGTATTTTACTGCCTCTTATTAAACAGCAAAATTACTGGAATAAACAAACAGGACACTTGTACTCTGACTAGCTTCCCTCACCTTGCCAAAGAAAGTGACACAGATAAAATCTATATGTAGGCCAAGAAAATAAAATAAAATAAAAAGAAGTGTATTCCTTCTCACTAGTGTGGAAAGAGTAGCTTGTTTTTTTTTTCTAGCTTTAATTACCTTTTATATTTTTTGCGATAATTGTGTTGGAGTTTCCTTGTTTTGTATTTATTGTTTGTATTGATTGAATTTTTTGTGTTTATGGACAAAATTTCGTAGTTAAATTATTTTAACCTTGTTTGCATAGCCTTGTTGTTAGCAGGACGAATTGAGCATTGTCCAGGAACAACAGATGGAAAATAGTCTTTTGGCTAAATTCTGGAGCAGAAATGTCTTTCTCTGGAAAAGATTTTTAGTTCAATCGGCACCAACAAGAAGAGAAACAGTTAAAGAGCAGTAGATTAAAACTCTATCCAAGTCTGTCTAAGGAGTGAAAATACTGTACAAGGTCTGTTTGGTATGCAGGACAAAGACATGCACGCTGTAAAAGCAGTTGAGAGTAAAATGGAAATAGAAATGGAGATAAAACAAATAATAACTGTATGACCCTCCCAGTGGAGGCTATTGTTGAAATACACTGAAAATGTAAAAATTAATTTTTAGTTACTGAATGACATAACCCAAACAAGTTCATTGTCTTGAACAATAACAAAACTAAGCCCTAACAATACTTGTGGTTTCAAAAAGCATCCTCTATATTTTAGAAAGGAGCTGCACATGACAGGAACCTGAGTTATGCTAAAGATATGTTTTGAGGGAGGATTTCATTATATGAGCCAATATTGGTGTGAGGAAAAGTGAATTCTAGATTTAAGTGGGTGTCTGACTGGAATCACGGCTCATAAACACCTTTCAGCGTTAAATGGACGGCACTTACAAATTAATTTCTACTCTTACTGACCCCTTAATATGCTTTAGCACCATATTTACCCATTTCAACACACAAATAAACCTAAATCAGTAAACAGATGCTGTGAATTGACAGAAAGCCTGGGGTTAAGTGCTCTGGCTAAGAACACTTGCGCATGTGTGGGATGTAGGATTCCACTACTTGCACACTGCACCTGTTTGGTGAAACATCACCTTGATGCTATGAAATAAATGAGCCAGGAATGGAGTCCTGCAGTTCATGGTTATTGTTGTGGCAGACCACCTGCCTCCTTTTGGTAGGGTGTGGAAGTGTATGCTTTTTTGTGACATCATATCTGTTTTTAATTTTTTTGGCACATTTAGCAAATGCAAAAGTTTATAACAAGCATAATGTGGCTGACATCTCAAAAATAGTTAATAGTAAGTTAAAATTTTCCAAATCTGCACCTACACCAGAATGTATTGAAAGAGAGATGAATGTACTCATGATTGAAGTGGATGGACGAACAGATGGATGGATGAATGGTAGAACGGATGGATGGCAAGAATAGCCATCCATCCGTTCAAAAAGAATGAACCAAAGCAACCCAAAACTTTGCTCGAGCATCTATTTCTTATATATATATATATATATATATATACATTGTTATCCAGAAATATATTAAGGCAGGAAATAATATCTAAAATATTTCCCTTATCTAGGGATATCTACTTATCTAGCGCTGGAAAAATACCTGGAAAATCCAATTCCACAAATGTTAAGAGTTTAAGAATCTGTTAACGCACTTTTGGAATACATACAACCTACAGCAACTTTAGTCACCATAGGGTCAATGTTGTACATGTAGACTGTGCTGAAGACAAACAGCTGGAAATTCATATGTAGGGTAAATAAATGTAAAGTCATTTCATTATCATGATGTGGCTTAAATAGAAAGATCAGTAATTTAGCAACACAAAACAAAAGTTTTCTTTTGGTGGAGTATTGAAATGTGTTTTGTATTAATGTAAAAAATTTGCATAAAAAGGTGATGTAAAATGCATTTGAACAAATTTCAGATCTGAAAACCTTGATCCAACCAAAGGAAAAAAATTACTTAAATTACAAGGAAGAAAAATGGTAGTGACATAATTAGCCTGGGATATATCACAGACATTATAAACAAAGTAAAGTAAAAAGAACCAGATGCTCATTTTATTTAAACACCTGGCTGCAGATCACTTTTAGTACTGCTGATTTATACTGAGGGAAATTCCATAGCAGATACTGAAAGGTCTTTGTGGCCATGACTGTGCAGCTGAGCCTGTGTAAGTGCAGCGGTGGAAGGAGAGTAATATTTGGTCATCAGTCTGGGATTTCGCCCAGTAGGAGTCCTAAAACAGGGCCATTAAAATCCTACATCTAAACCTCACACCTCTGCCCGTCCATAAAGTTGCCATTGCTAATTAAAGTGTTGCTTTCTTCTCCTCTGTCATCCTCTCAATCATTCTATTTAATGGGCAACACATTCCGTCGTCCTGTCAGGCTGCGACCAGTAGATGTTTTCCATTAGGCTGGTGGAAAAGTCTTGTGTTTCACTGACAAAGATCTAGATGGTAATTAAGAAAGTTAATGAAACGCAGCTCATGGAATGATTTATCATCTTAAGCAGCCACCTATAACGCTAACAAAAAATACTACTTTATTTGAAGTTAATTGGGGAAAGGTTTGAGGCAGGTGACTGCACTGGATAGATACAACTAAAGTGCAGAATCCCTGCTGCTCCTACAAAATATGCGTTTGAGTCCAAGTAATTTGGGCATTTTAAAATGGTCCCCTTCTGATTCATTATTTATGTTCCACCTTTTAGCAGCTAGCCTTCTTAAATACTAAATGCAACAAAACAGAAAGAAGCACATCGTAACATGAATGTTTCCTTCTTATTTTCAAGCCAAAACTCTCAGAATATCTTTTAGTACAGCATGTTTCAAGCGTTCAAAGGAAGAGCTGCTTAACAAATACATTCCTTGATTGTAGGCCCACCTTTGACTGTACAATCACAGCTTTACGGAGAACACATCGTATAGAGGGAAAAAGAAGCAATGAATTCCCACTATATGCTATTTAACAAACGAAGGCCTGGGTATCTGCAGATTTATGTGAGCCCTGGGCTTATGCTGTTGTGGGCTGGTCACAGTAAATCTGCTATTTTTGTCGAGGTATAAAATGTATTCCACTGTTAAATCACGTACGAAAGCCTTATTCAGACGGCACATTCATACATACACACACCCAAGCATACAATTTCAACTTGCTGACTTTTATATTCATTACACTTTATCTATTAGGACCAATCTATTTTGAAAACACGATGAGCGTTTCGCTTAAGAAAATAAAAGCAAAAAACTGAAAGTTATGCATTTCTACTTGAAAATTATTACTGAATATTTATTCTTGTTGTTAGCTACATTTTCTTGGCTCCATTTGATCTTTAATTTTATATGAAGCCATTAAAATGTTAGGAAAAAGCAAATCCTTTAGTTTTTTAAAGCCAAAAATCTCAATATTTGGGAATGGTTTACAGGTACTACAAATCTGTAACCTAGCACAATATTTTGTTCAAATTCTTCTCTATACGTTTTTTTTAAAAGAAGCCCCGTACCATCGATATTTTTATTTAATTTTGTTAATCCATAAAATTTATGTATACCCCTCTTAATAATTATTGGGAAAAATCTTTACTGGTGTTATCAGATCTTTCTCAAAACTGCCAATCAGCTTTTCACATGCTTCCGCTGGTAATTTGAAGATTTATTGTTGGCACGGAGCTCCAAGTCTTTTGTGTTGGAACGTGTCCGTCTCATCACTCTTTTATCAGACTGAAGTCAGGACTCTGACTGGGCCGCTTCAAAACGTTACTATGTTCCAGGCAGACAAAACTTATTCACCTGTTTTCTTTAAACCAAAGTCTGCCAAGAGTAGGTCAAATAAAGCATTCTGGTTAATATATCAGAATTAAATTTATGCTTAGAGCAAGGATTTAAAGTGAGCACTTTTAAAGTCTTTCTTAGCCAAATAAATACGAGTTGCTATCTATACACAACTTTTTAAAGATTCCTACAATGAAGTGCCTGTTGTTCAGACATAACCTCAAGAATAACTGATATTTTAAAAAGCTGTAAATGGTCGATCAGCTTTTGCTGAAAAATATGACCCTGAAATGATGGTATGGACTCAATTGTGAATTTTATTTCATACGATACAATATTCGGTCCAGATATTTTGCTTACCATTTATTAGTTGATCTGGACCATTAATGTTAAGCTGACCAAACTGAGATTAATTGTCTTAAGTTGTTTTTGTATTATTATTATTATTATTATTATTATTATTATTATTATTATTATTATTATTATTATTATTATTATTATTATTATTATGCATCCTTAGAATCTGCCTCAAAATGGATCAGACATATACTCTATATCGCTGATTTCCAACCCATTTCTTAAACTCTGCTGAATTGTACCTACAAAATGCAACTGATTTGTTACATACACCATTCATCTGTTTTCTTGTTCACCACATTAAACAACATGTACTGCTCTCAACGTGATCCGTCAGACTGTTTTGCTGACAGCACCACAAAGATGCAATGTGAGACAAACTTATCTTGGGACAATGCTGTGAAATGTAGATGAAGCAGAGCAAGATACAGTGATGAAACACCTTTGTAGAGCAGAATGTACTAGTCGCTGTGGGAAAACCACAGAAAGACAGTTATTATTTGATACACCTTGCTGCAATACGGAGGAACATTTACCATTTACCAAAGGCAGCAACTTTTTATTTTGTAGTACTGACATGCACAACAACATACTTCTCTGTTCTCTTGACAGTAAATGTACTAGCCAGTGGTGGAGGGAGGCTTGTACTTTTTCAGATGATATTAAGAGTTGAAATGAGTTGAATTTCTCTCAAATCATCAGGTTTTACAAGCTTCCTAATGTGGTGATGTATTTGAAATTGTTAACAGTTTAAATTATTGTGTTGGGTTTACTTCAGGCTCTGAGCTCTAACTAGAGTTCATAAGTCGGGCTGGATGGAGTTCAGACACAATGTGGACGGGATCTGTCCAGGCCAGGTTGGATTTTTAAGCCCCATCTAAACTATACTTCACAGAACACAAAGAAAAAAAATTCCAAAGAGTTTACAAACACCGAAGCAACTTTCTGTTCTCCTTTGGCTGTTGTATCGTCTTATTACAAACCAGTTTCCTGCAATGGTCCATCTGTCATCACAGAGCTTTGCATCATACCAATCAATATGAGAAAAGAAATACAGATAACATCACAGAAAAAAAAAGAACTTTCTGAGTCTTAGCCTTTACAAACAAAACGGGAACGAGTACACGGCTGAAAAATGTCACAGAAGGAGTGTAAGCAGTAAAATACATAAAAATCCAAGTAGGGAAAATATATCTAATTTTCAGGATGACAAAACATGAAAAAAACTACATTGGGAGAAGATCTATTACACTGACACCATTGGTATTATGCCAACTGCTGACAAGGATTATAATAACTCAAAGCTAGTTAAAAGATATATCCTACAGCCACACCTAAGTGATCTCTTCTTGCCACCTGCCTACATACTCAGAACAAAAGGTTATATAAGGGTTGTGGGCTTTTTTTGATACTTCATCTTGAAGTTAAGTACCTGTTGGAACCTAGCCTAAGGTGGAGACACCACTCTGCGGAGAAAATGGTGTATTGGAGAGTTCCCACAAATAGAAGACAGGACAAAATGTTAAAGTCTTATGGAAGACTGACAACAAAAATAAAGGAAAAAGAAAGAGGTGTGTTAAAAATGCTGCGCTTTGCTTTCTTTGGTAGGCAAAGCAATGGCTTGAGTATTTGAATAGCTGTGATCAAACGACCTAATTAGTAAAATGAGCCAGCTCTCACCAGCTCAGTCTTTACTTTTGATTTCTATTTGCTCGCCTCTCCCTGCTGAGCGGGGTCTCCTCCAACGACACAGTACAGGTTTTATTCACAAAACTACTGCATTTGACTTCATCTGAAGCATCTGTTGGACTATTCCACAAATTAATGTTTGTAATTAATGAAAAGTTTAATCATGCATCTGTGTCACACATGCCTGATTTTCTACAACGCTAATAAGGCAGCAGTTTGCTTATTTTCCATATAAGTAAACTGCTTATTTTGGTGCAAAATAAGCAGTTTACTTCTTTTGCATCAAAATGACCAACTTCAACATTTGGTATTTGTTTTAATCAATATGTGTTTCGAATCAGCGCTGTTCTTTAAAAATGTGACACTGTTTTTATAGAAAAACATAACTACAGGTAGATTTTCCCTTAAATACATCAATCAGGCCTTATTTTTAATGCATGCAAGTTTCATCACCACAGACAGATCAATATGTTCCCTCTAGTTTGCACACATTTTGCACAAGAAAATACATACATTAGTTACATGGATTTAAACCACAAAGTGGAAATTAAATAGAAACTTTTAGATGTAGATACACACTTTTAGCATAAGTGTGTATCTACACTGAAAGCCATAAACTCAGATAAACAACAGCTTTGAGGAATAATACTGTAGTTCTAAGAAAGAAAATAGAAGGAACTTTGCGTTAACTTACCCCAACCTCCACGTGGTCTGACCCTTTGTCATCTTGCTTGTGAAGAATCTCAAAATAGTATCGCCTGGATGATATCAGGCTACAGGGAAAACAGAAAAAGCTACGGTTAGATTGTAACCAGAATACACTCTACAGTAATATCTGATTTTAAACGCAAGAAAATGCAACGAGTACAAGAATAAATTCAGTGAAGATGGGTTCTCTGCAATTTCCTCCTTGAGCACAGAGATTTCCTGTAGATTTAATAAAATCTTTCACAACAAAACTTTTTTTTCTTGTAATTTTGAGTATTTTTTAAATAGTGCCACATAAACTTATCTGTACTTATAACCAGCAGACACTTCCTAAGGGATCCCAATGACCCCTATTACTTTATTAGTTTTTTTCTCTCAAGCATAAAGAATACTCAAAACGGTAAAAGATGACAGACAGCAGCAGCTTTATTGAATCCCGAATAAAAGAAAACACTCCTTTAGAGCCCGATGAAGAAAATCGATGTTCCAAATAAATCATAATTTTCCACTCATCCAGTTCACAGCTGTTTCTGCAAAAATAATTTGAAGGTTCTCCACGTATGCCATTTTCCCAAATCAATATAATATGCACATAAAACAAACAATGGTTTATTCATATAAAACAATTTTTGATGCAATTGGCCAGACTTTGGCTGTGGAATGAAGGACAGAGCATTTCTTCACACAACATTAACTCCCAAAACAGACGTAAACACAGTCATAACCGACTGCTTGACTTCTATGCGTCGATCTATGAGCACATCAAATGCTACAGCAACAACATTTGGTAGAGTGTTTGGCTTTTATACACAGACTATCTTCTGAACAACAAAACAGCACTTTAACTGGAGAAAGAAGAAAATATGTACTACAAACATTTCGTTTGCTTCAGTCTTGTAACTTAAGAACTTCAGCTATGAAATTCTGTCTTTCCATTAAGATTTGAGGCAGTACATTCACCCATCTTCTTCTAACTTTGCTGAAGATTAAAAAAAAACACTCAATATAATAAACATATTTTGATGTGTGTGTTTTCTTTTCTACTTTTTGATGTTGCTGGTTGAGCTGAAACTGAAGGACACAGGCCTAAGGGGGGGCAGTCATGTGCTGCACCGGGCATAAGCTCTGCTTTATCATCCTACTGACAAGCTTTCTGTATAGCCAATAAATCATTGCAGGTGCAGAAGAGCAGTGACAGTATGCTATAAAGGTCACTCTTTCATAAATAGGGGATGTCTGTGTAGCTGTTGAAATTGCACCCAGCAAACCTAAGTGCTACTTGAAGTTCCTAGCTGCCCCACTTGCCCTTCCCAAAAATGATACAAACAACACAATTACTACAACCATGACTTTTAAATGATCCATCACTAAAGGAGTAAAAACAACAAAGTAGCAAAAAACAGATGGACAAGGCATTATACATTCTCGAAAGGCAAAGCACAAACAAATCTGTGTTAAAGCAAGTTAACTTATTACGTCTTTCTTTCTAATAATCTAAAATTGAGTAATGTTTGTTTTATAGTTTGACTTTATGGAGCTTTCACCCCTGACCAGACCACATTAATGCTTTTAGGAAACATCATTACATTTCCTGACCCTTCATTACACTTTGGATGTCTGACCATAATTTGACTTGATCAGAGGGATAATCTAATGGTAGAGTTGAGAGGCTTCTGTCTGCCGCCACACTGTCTCAGAGTTACACCAAAAACAGACATAAAACAGTTGATGCTTCGTCTAAACAAAACTCTCAACATTTGTCCTCAAATTTAAAACCATGTAGTAATCTCCTTTAGTCACTCCCAGAATTGCCAGAATACCTGGAGATCAGATACTTTGTGAAAAATATAATGATATGGGACTTAAATGTTAAATGTAATAAACCTATTATGGGTTTTCAAAGCCATGATATCATCATGTTGGATGTGTCTCATTATCAATTAAAAAAAAGCTACAAAGAATCTCCAAAAATGTTCTTGCTAAATTGTCTGGCATTTAGCAAATAGAAATAATTTTGGTCATTCTAAGTGACCTAAAACAAGAGAAGTTTAGCCTGATTCAACTTCAGACAGTGAGGAAAAAAGGTGTAGCTTATGTGACTTTTTATTTTTGTTAGAATCAAATAAAAAAAAAATTAAACTAACTTTTAAATATGACAGTCAATCACTGCAGTTTGTTATTAGCCTCCATAAATCCTTGTTTGTAGTTTGTGCTATGAAGGAAACAATTTACAGCTGCCACAGCTTGTCATGGAGAAAATGTAGAGAAATGGTAGTATCAGTTTGATTTTACAGGTTTGGTGGATTTATTTTATTTTTTTTTTTTTACAAATGACACACCAAAAATTTTAAGAATTAAAGCAAAATCGCTACACGTTATATTGCAGGATTGAACATAGCTGTTTCATTCTTCATAATTTAGTGAGACCAAACGAGTTTGTTCCTGTGCGTTGGATGGT
The DNA here is from genome assembly GCA_903067095.1 of Girardinus metallicus. NCBI lineage: Eukaryota > Metazoa > Chordata > Actinopteri > Cyprinodontiformes > Poeciliidae > Girardinus > Girardinus metallicus. Next base: position 82,364 of record CAEGAE010054729.1, read on the forward strand.
CAGATGGATGAAAGATAGGCAGAAAGAATGGTCAAAAGAAAGATGAAGGAGTGGTAAATAGTAAATGAACTGCTTTCTTAGGAAAATGAAGATGGGATTATAGCAAATAAGCCTAAAAAGCTATTTTTTATAGACTTTCCTTCATGAAAAGAGGCAAAAAAGATGAAAGAGCAAGTGAAGGGCAAATGAGCCATGAAAGAGAAGAAGGTAACTATAAGTATGTGATTCAAAGGATGAAGGAAGGACACAAAACAAGAGACTAATTGCTTGACTAATTAGAGTCTTTGTTTCCCGTCTCCTCTCACTGTGTGCTGAACAGATAGAGATGCACAAAGGAATCTGAATAGGATGGATAACATAAAAAGGCTCTGTGGGAGCCGACCAATATACCGGAGAATATCATCACAGCCTGAAGTCTGCTTTGGCTAAAACATAAAATTTTTATTTTGTATTAAAAATGGAGGAAGGAACCTTCCTTGTGTTGATATACACACTCTTTGACAAACAAAAAAAAAAAAAACACTGAAGCAAAGCGAAGCCGTTTATCCAAAACCACAACCGCCATTTCTTGCACCTTTCTCTTTTATCTTAAAAACCTGTAAGTGAAGTAGAGAGTGTAAACTTCCTGTCTTTGCTATTATCTTCTCATGCTATTGCACTCTCTCAGCCCGCTGATGGCTTTAAGAGTCCACAGTCCAATTTTAAAGTCTGTCCTTTATCCCGAGCGTCACCCTGTTTCCGTCTCCGTCCCTTTTTTCTCTTGCCTGATTTCTTTATCTGCAATGCCCACAGGTGTCCTTTAAGTAAAAGCTTGTTCTCAGCAAAAACGTTTCTCTCAACTACATTAATGATACTAGAGTCTGGAGCTGCCCGGAGGAGGACAAAAAGCTTTTTTCCCTTCACACTCTCTCCTCCCTTTTTTCCTCCATTTCCCATGCATTTCTCTAATCCATCAGAGAGTGATCCCAACGCTCTTCCCTGCAGCCTCAATAAATCCTATTTCTTCCATTTTCTCCATCCGGCTCTGTCATCCCCTGCTCTCTCCCACTGTTCTTCTGTGTCAAGTCGGCCATTTCTTTCCCGCACTTCTCACACAGTCTACCTTTTCTGAATTGACTGCATCCAATTCCCTTATATGTAAACATCTCATATAAATATTGAAGAATCACTGAGCTCAGTTTTTTTTCTTTGCTTTTATTTTTATCCTTTTCCCCGCATCGCTCTTATTTTCTGCCCAAATATTGTGAATTGAAGAGAACAGTTTGTGTTCACTTTTCTTTGCTCATCTTCTATTACTAGATTTTAAAAAGTTCTTGTTTTTCTCAATGCAACACCAGGGTGTTAAGCTTCACACAGTTTGTTTCCAGTCCCCTCTGTCCTAACACTCCTGGATAAAATCCAGTTCAAGCAGTTGTCTTCAGAAGTCCCCTAATTACTATAAAGAGTATATCAGTGTTCAATGTAACCTCCCTTGAATAGCTGTCTGTAGAAGATCTCAAAGGGATATTAGAAAAGTCTAAGAAACACGTCAAGCATAACAAAAATAAAGTACAAAAACATACATAGGAGAAACAGCCAAATGGCCCACCATAACTCTGTAGAGATACGCAGTTCAAGGCAAGTGGAAAGCCGTTGTTGCAAGCCATAAAAAGTCTGGCTTGCAGATTGACACAAGCCATGATAGGGACACACAACATGTGAGAAAATGCTCTGTTTACCTGTGACCAATCTGCACTTTTTGGCCTCTCTACAAAAGGCTATGTGAGGTGGAAAACTAACATTGCATTTAATTTTAAACACGTCATCTGCATGGTGGTGGAAGCATCGTGTTGTGGAAATATTTTTTCTTTTTAAAGATTTTTCTGGTCAAAGTTGATGGGACGATGGATGATGCACAATTAAGCAATACTCGTAATTGTAAAGTGACAAAATGTGAAAGATTAATGTGTTTTGAAATGCACTTTAGTTGTATTTACTGTTGGTCTTACACATCTCTGCTTTGTTTTCTTACTTAACTTCTTATATGTTTGACTGAGCATATCATGTAATCTACTTCTCAGTCAAGAACTCCTAAGAATAGATGTAAATGGCATCATGGAGGAGCATTGTTGTGATGATGTGCTGAAAGTGGAGTGTTGGAAACATAGGAGCTTCTTAAAGAGACAGAGGCCATTTTCAAGGCGTCAAATTGCCATATTACATGTAACATATACAGCATTTTTATAACAACTAATGGTAAACTAGTTACTTGACTGTGATATAAAACGGCACTGTGTGCCTGGAAAATGCAGATTACCTCCACCCCTCCCTTTTAAACAAGCTGTTTATGTCACAATCTAAAAAGAAGCAACGTTTTTTTCCTAAATGTTGTAATCCAAACGCATAATCCTAATTTTTAGTCCCTGTCAGAGCTTTTCATCTCTTTAAACCCACTCACATTGCCATCATAATACTGACTGTTCACAGAACTGAATGGTTCAAATGGGTTTAAGCTCCTGGAAAGAATTTATAGTGCTGTACTGATAGTTTCAGACAGAAACAGTGTGGGAGAAGATAGAAACCTGATTACAGTCTGACCTGTGCATGCCCGTCCGATTGTAACAGAGTTATAAATGTCAGACTGTCACTTTTAGAAAGTGACAATCTGACATTTACAGAGACAATGACTGTGATTTTTGCATGATTTTTGCCCCCACGCTGATGCTAGAAAGCTGTGCTGGTTCAGCTCGGAGCATCTGACAAGTGCAATTTGCCTTGTTGTTGTGATAAGATTCTCAAAGAAAGTATATCTAATAAAAGTTGAGATTCAAATGCTTACCATAAAGGAAATCCACTGCTGTGCACGTGTGGTCTTTTAAAGCAACCATTATTTGTCTGCAAGAGTCTCTAGTTGTTAATCTTGTCTTACTGCAGGCCAATAAGAATATCCTGGATATTTACTTGATCCCCTTCAAAAAGGCTTATGTAACCATTCCCAAGCCACTCACAACATAATTTCTGCTTTGCGTCAGACTAACCTGACCCCCTGTCATCATTACTGTCTCTAATCACGTTTGGCTGCAACCGGCACTATGTTGCAGTTTGGTTACACTCAGGCATTACTGCCAATCAGATGTCTGCTGTGAAATCACGGTTTTCCACAGCTCCAAAGATGTGCATTTAAACCCCAAAGGCTTTCCGATTAGACATAAGTCACACTCCAACACAGATGCGCACACACACACAGTCAAAGATATGTATACTTGCAGGCTCCCATCACTCAAACAAACAGATGGTGGACTGAAAGCCTTAGGGAAGAAAAAAAAGGACATAGGAGTCATTGCAGCTTGCTGGCAAAAAAAGCTTTATTCTAAGATCTTCTAAGTATCTTGTGAGGGGAGAAGTTAACACTCAGAGTGGTACTCGTACCCAAATGCAATCAAGGAACTGTATGCACACAGAGATAAACACACACACACGCGCACACAAAAGTGGATCCAATCAGATAGTGCAGGTGCTGAGAGCAGGTGCAGCATTCAGCTCGTCTCCATGCTAAATATGGATGCCTATGATGTCAGCTGGAAAAACACTATCCTTTGCTTTTGCTCCTCACCACCTATAATGGCCAGGAGTGTTAAAGTGATTCAATTATAGATACAGAGATCCCACAGTGAAATAACTGGACATTCTCCACAAGGCTTCTCTCACTGTTGCCTGGAAAGGAGCAACGGTAATAACTAGGAAACGGAAAAATAACCCCACATATTCCCTATAAGTCTGCACATAAAATGAAGAGCTTGCATCACATTTAAAAAGCTATAAAAGATTGGAAGTGAACATCATCCTCTGCACTCTGTGAGATGAAATACCAAAAGACATTTTAAGTAGCTTATATAATAAATCTTCTTGCTAATTGCTGGACAACATAACGTGGTGTTTGAGTGTGTATTAAAATGGACATACAGAGCCAGTGGGAAGTTTACTCACATTCAGCCTGCGCGTAGATATATTCATTTAGATATATTCATTTTAAAGACAATTTGAACAGTTTTCATTTTTTTAGGGTAGACTGATCAAGCAACACACCATTTAACTGATTTCTAAATTGGGTGAACAAGTCTAAATTTATTGTAAAGTATGCAAGCTTTACAATAAATTGTAAAGCCTTAAAACATTTTAAATGTCCTTCAGCAATCTGCAAAGAAACACTTCTCTTAGTGGAAACTGGTTGCTAGATTTGGGCAGTAGCAGCACAATATATATTTTATTCAATATGTATTGAATAGAAGTCAAAGTCATGATTTCAATGTAGGAATATTGGAATCACAAAAGACTTGCTTGGATGCAGTATTTGGTACAATGTTATACGAGTCTATGCTGTGTATTTCGATACAATAAATTGCCATCTAAATAGACTCTATCCCAAACTATAATGCTCAACCTTGATGTTTATCTTTTAAGTTAAAAGGTCTACTATATCATATAAATAAGGTCTACCGATTCTAACAATGTGTGCCCAAGGTGAGTGTATGTACATTTCTCATCAGTTGGCTTTTATACTCCTTAAATTTACTTTTTTTGGAGCACAATCACTTGTTCTCCTAAATAAACGTTAAACTATGAACTATTTTTGAACCATGACTCCTGTTACCATGTTATGAAGCATGTCATGAAGGATGTACTGCTCATTAGTTTTTCATATTGTTCAAACAATTCTACTTTCACAGTAATCTTCCACTTCTTGTCAATCAAATCACAGCTTAAGCTGTTCTGGAACTTCTATGACACGTCACATCAAGCGCAGCTCCAGACCAGCTCAGTATGCAGCTCGGAGCGTTTGAGTTTGTAGTACCTAAGCAAATGTCAATCTCCCAGTGTTGTCTACACAGCCAGAGGTGCTGTTAGCTGTTTCGGAAAGAGGAGATACGGTTGAAGGGGGTTATCTGGGTTCCTCACCTGACAACATTACTGTCACTCATCAGGTTGTTGTGACAGCACCTAGCAGACACTGCCAACCTATCACGTCACAGATACGAGCACAGGCGGTGACAAAACGGCGCACTTTGAAAGTGAAAGCATTTATAAAAGTCATCACCGGAGAATTTGGTGGCTTCAAAAACACACAGCTTTTAAATATTTTTGCTTCGATTCAGGTCAGTATAATTCTCTCGAAACTCGTATGCCAAAGAATGGAGAGTTATAACCTTCAGAATGAGTGTCATTAACATTTCATTATCCAATGAAATTACTTTTCTAGTAAAAAATCTATTAATAATTTCAATGATAATTTGAAAATATGAATAATTTAAAATTTTAGCTGTTACAAGAAGTCGGCTGCAGTGATTGAAGCATCTGATTAGAATAACAGCTTGTCTCCTTTTGGAGGAATTTTAAGTCTAGCTGGAATGGGATACCAAGACAAACCAAGAACTTCCTGCAGGGATCCCTCTGGTATGGGAAGCCTGCAGGGTCTCCCAGGAGGAGCCTGGAAACAGAGAAATATCTTTCTCCATACTAATGTGTGAACAGTGGCATAAAAATAAAGGAACCACTTCAAATATTTAGTGAATTGGACCTAAGTGCAGATTTGAATTGTGATTAATACATGAAAATGAAGTAAGACTTGTCCTACCAATTGCTGCCTAGAATTTAATACACTTAACAGATTATTATGATTCTCAAAAATCAGGGAAATGTTTTCTCATAAATCTTCACATGCATTCAATTTCTTTAACATAAAGAAGTCAAGTAATGGATATATACTTTTATGCAAACAAGATAACCTAATGGACATTGACTGATTGAAGAAATGTGTGCAAGTACCTTCTATCCATCAAGTGTAATGGCGAAAATTTAGATTCAGTGCAGAGACAGCACCATTTCCCCCTTCACAGACACACAGACTCTAATAGTGTGAGTCATTACCTCCAGGTGGTGACAGCCAGGTGGTGTGGATGGCCACCAGATCTCACTAACATGCGTAGTGAACTGAATCTCCTGTCCTTTCCATCTATTAAAACAGCCACATAAAAAAAAACTACACGCTCCACAAGAATGATACAACTAACATGATAAAAGTAGACTATAGCTCCTGCTCTTTAATGAACATCACATCTAGAGGATGTATAGCAGCACAATCACACAGGAAGATTTACCACCCCCACTTTTCCTCTCATTCTTTCCAAGTCTTTTGATTATGGGTGGGAATCAAAAGTTCAGATTCAATTAACCCAAACATTTTAGGTACATTCCTTTACAAAACAAAGCAAGTAAAAGGATGCTGCACAGTTCACCACAACTTACGGTGCATGTGTGCAATGACTTGGAAACTCATTAGAAAAAAAAATCTTCAATGGCTTTGTACTTAACATCTTCACAATAATGTGAAGAGACATGCACTTAGTTGTGTTTAAAATTATAAATGCATTTTTTCCCACATGCCCGCAGCAACATCAAACCAGCCTTTTCCAATTATTCTTTCGTTCCACAAAGCAAAGCGACAGCGAAATATAACTCAAGCCCATAACAAGGAATAACTTTATAACTGAAGCTAAGGTAAAACAGAAGATTACAATATCTGCTCAGTATATTAGGTTGTTTAATTTAATCCACAGCACAAAATACTTGGTTCTTAAATCAAATTATGTGCTTTTGTAGACTAAAATTTCCAGAACCCAAAATCTAATTTTGCCTGGTTTACAATGTATAACCTTTTTTTTTTCTTTCTTTTTTTTACATTTGGTCGGACACACACCAAGTGCGATGACATCACATTAAGGACTGGTGACAAAGCAAAATAGTTTGGTTTTTTTTTTACCATCTGGTATATTTTCATAGTTTATTATTGTGTTCGCCTATTACCTGTCATGATCTGCTATATTTTTACTTCTGTTCAAGTCATATGCTGTTCATCCCCTGAATTAATTGTTGCTCAAAAAGTCTTGCCATATCTGTTCGTACCTTTTAATGAGTAAGTTTATTTCTTGCATTTTGTTCTTTGTGCATTTCTATTTAGCTTTCTCAACTTGGTGTCAACCTTTCTTGGTTTAGTATGTCCTCTTTAGTTTCTCTCAAGTATCTTGTTTCAGTCTTTCACTCGGTCAGTGAGACAAGCATGCACATGTCCACCCAGAGCAATCTGTGGAGAGCTCTGGGCAAAGGGGAATATCACACAAGATTGTTATTTTAGCTCTCAAACTAGTGCTCTAGTTGTGAAACTAGTGTAGTGTCTGAACACACAGAAGGACTTTCTGCAGTGCTCAGGATAACAAGTCAAAGCTCAAAAGAGATTAAGTTTGGAAAACAAACATGAGGAAAAGTCAAAAGAACAATATAAAATGGCCCAGAACTCAAACAAAGTGTCAATCGGGGGGACTTCTATATAATCGGGCCAAGATTTCCTCGTAATTCGGTTGTGCTGACTTAGGCTGCAGTTGTAATACAATCTTTGCTGTTCAACCAAAGCGCAGTCTGCAGAGCCTTATTCCTCAAGCATCACCGCTAGAGCATCTTGACGACACTGACAGAATATACTACATTCGCATTTCCTGGCAGCTGTCATAAAACGGGGGACAGCTGTGTGTTCAAAGTTTTTAGCCAGTCTCTTTTATTCTCTATTTGTAGTCCAGTCTTTGGTCCTCTCTGTGGCTGGACTTGACAGTCAGTTTATTGCTGACTTGACAATCTAAAACAGGCATCTGCCTAATTGTTTCTGGAAGACTCGTTTTATTATTTTGGCTGTCCTGTCAGCTATTAGCTAAAGCTTGGCTAATATGTTAATAGTTCAAGCTGGTAAACAGTTAAACTGAAAATAGAGGCATGTAGAACTCAGGGAAGGCAGGCTTCGCTTCCTACTTGTGGTCACAGAAGCTCAGAAGACCGGTTCCCAAAGTTTCCAAAGCAGGCATCAGCATGACACGGCGGTCTGTGTCAAAACTGTAAAAAAAGAAACCGCCGATAACTTGGAAGAGTAAGACGAAAGTGAGTTTTGGGAACATATAAATCTCACGTCCTGCAGTTGATATCAGAGTTAGCACACAGAGCTCGGATCTTGATGTTGATGATAAGAATGAAGCTGATTCTGAATCTCCATACATTCCCTTTCTCCCTTTCCCCTTTTTCAATTTACAGTGTCACAGAGTCAGAAGGAAAAAGAAACGAGAACACAAGGGAAATAAAATAGAAATCTGCAAATAAATGAATAAAGAAAAATAACAAGAAGGTTGGAAAAGAGATGAAATATTAGGAGGATGAACATAAATAATAAATGTAAGATAAAAAGTGACAAAAAATTTTTATAACTTCTGAATATGAAAATAAATATATAAAATGTGGCGGTACAATAAAAAAATATTAAATATATGAAATGACAATAAAAATGTAAAAAAGAAATAAGAAATAAAAATGGAAAATTTTATTTTTATAAATAATAGTGAAAATGTTACATTTATACTGCTGAAAATGAAAACAAGTATTAATTTATGTTTATCTGTATAATCAGTTGGCAAAGTTCTTTTTTTTATTTCTTGGATGCAATATTTGGCATATGAATTACTTTACTAAGCCATTTACTTAATCCTATGTTTAATGTCATATATGTCAGGATCAGTCCTCCATAATGGACAATGGCAGAAGAGTGGTAGGCAGATTATTATGTGTGTTTTATGCAAACTCTACAGGGTGAGTTAGAGTGAATAATGTGCTTCATCTGAGAACAAGCTAGCTCACCAAGCTAGCTCACAAAGCTAGCTCACCTAAGTCAAAACACTCTGGCATCCTTAAAGAGCTCTCCTTACCGCCTTCTTTCAATTGTCTTCTTTAAGGATAAACACAGTAGACTACTGATTATCCTGACTTCAGGTTTTCTGCATGTTCCTGAACTTTCTGTGTTTTTATCAAAACTGCCCCACACTGGGTCGTTTTCTTTACTGGTGATGCTCCTAAGTAGACGCATCACCTGTGAAGGTACAATTTGACAACCTCTGCTGGCTCTATTTCAGGATTTGCATGCCAGTCTGTGATCAAGGTATGTGAATTTGGTTGTCAGATACAGCTGGATTTATTGGCAATAAAATTCTGGAATGTATTTGATGGATTCAAATTTTTGAAAAACATGATTTTGCGTCTGTCCAGTGGTTAAATCACAAGTTTGTGCCTTAGAAGAGGTTTTAATTAGAGTGAAAATTAGCTAGGATCACCCTGTGCTGTAGAATAACTCCTTCAATAATATTCTAAGTATTATTTTAAAATTTCTGCTGTTCTAAACATTTCTAAAGGATCACTTTCTGGATGGTTTTGAATAACACCCCATCTGGTGCATCATATTACATGTGCACAGAAGAGGAATGATTTCAAGTGTTTAGTGGACACTTGAGCCATCCATTTACTCATGTATGTGGGCAGTAAAAGCCTTCACAGGCAACAAACTTGACTTGTCTAAAAGAAAAAGCAGACTGAATGAAAACAGATTATCTTTGGTACAGAGTGCTAGAGAGACTCTACAAAGCTCTTCTAGGAGATGCATCTGTGCAAAACTGTATTCATATCCACTTTTGGTCTCTGTACTGGAGAGAAATAAATGTGCTATTAGGATATGTGGGAGTTGTCACAGGTACTTACTGCACAGATTTGGAGGATTGGGACCTGAACTTGGTGAACTCGCCTGGAGCAGTCCACTCTGTACCCAGCTGCAACAAACAACAGAGAGAACAGAGGTCAGAGTGTGAGGGAAAAAGAAGGAGGGAGGGAGAAAGCAGGGTTTTAAAACAGCATTAAAATGTTAGAGAGCAGTTTGCAAAGGTGTTAAAGAACCTCTAAGGATAAAAAAATAGCATTATGTTTTTTTGAGTAGACATTTTGATGTTTAAAGTTGCTAGCTCTTACAGGGTTAGAGTGAGGCATTTTATTAGGAACCTCAGAGATTGAAGATATTTTACCAAGTAATACTTCCAGCTTTCCATTGGAGTGGTAACCAAAGTCACAGTTCTCCTGTCTTCATTTCTAACCAAAGTGATCTTGAAGTTTTCCATTCATTGTACCTGGAAAGTTCAAAGTCGGAAGTGTTTGGGTTTTTCTTATTTGTTTAGCGGGTTCTAATTAATTCAAGAAGAAAATTAACTGATTTTTCATTCATTTTTACAGTCCAACACTCTGTTTGACTCTTTTACCAGCATCAAGAAGACCCCCTCTTTCTCTACCTGGAGGGTTTTGCCTTTTGCCTGGTTAAATAAAGGTATAATAATATGTTTTGTCAGTTTGGATAACATTTCACTTTGAAAATTACATTGTATGTGCACAAACTGTTGACAAAATAGCAAAAACAAAAAAATAACCCTAACTCACTCATTAACAGAAATATGACAATGTGAACATGGGATTTTTTTTTTTAAAAAAAGCTGAATTGATAAAAAAAAAATGTGTTTCAAGGAGATTAAGTGGAATTTGAGTCTAAAACTATCAAGCAGAAACTTAAACCTGAAGGACAAATCTCTAAAAAACATATAACATGATATAATTGCAATGCCAATGTTGAAGCCTTTTTAAGTTCATAACAGAATTGAAAACAAGACTGTAAGAGCCAGATTGCTCCTTTACTTTCGAGATCGTGCAAAACTCAGGAATATCTGTGAAAACATGATAAGACCCAAAATATCAAGAGGAGTTAATTAGGAGGAAAGTTCTGAAACAAGCTTGTATATAAAAACTAATGGCTATAAAGAATGAGAAGATGAGGAACAGGGATTCCCTGCCAATACTGAGTCTTAAGAAGCGAGCTCATCAGAGTAGCTGGGAATCCCTTCATGGCCCTGGAGTCAAATCAGGGCTCATTCGTTTCCTCAGCAAGCTAACACAACTAATTAGGGCCCCTGCTACTTCTGATCCATAATGGAAGAATACAGCTAAGATCACAGCGGGCATGTTTTCAATTGTTTGAGCTGGACACACTTCTATGTCTAAAACTGGTCAAAAGGACAGTGTGGCCGGCAGTGGGGACAGATCACAGCAGTCTCTCAGATTGTGAATAGCTGCTTATCCGCGAGCTGAGCTCCACTGAGAATTAACAGAGAGGAGCACACACAGCGAGTCACACCTACAACTTGCTGGCGTTAATACAGCGGCATGTTTCAGTGCAGTGTGTTTTGCTGGCATGAGAATAGAGTCACCACGGAAAAAAAAAAAAAAAACATACATCAGCGGCTGTCCGGAACTAACCAGGCCCCTTGCGGTTTTTAAAGCCTCTGATACTGTCTCTGAGGCAGCTGGCTGGAGAGAAGACAGATACAATATACACCAGTGTGCTTTCAGTCAAAACCCTGCAGCATGCTGCTGTTGCTTTGGCACATTTCAGTACCAACAGTGGTCAAAAATATTCCAGTCTGAACGCAAAGGCAGAAAAAATGGCAGGACATTAAAGTCACTGTATGAGACCACTTGAAATATAAAATTTAGAAAACGTTCAATTATAATGTTTGTGTCAGTGACGCAAAAATCTTTTTTCAAACACACTTTCAAATTTATATTGCCAGTAAGAGTTGCAAAAGTATCTTGAAGTAGATGTTCTTGATTTTTTTTCAGGAGGTTGAAGAAGAAAACAATGACAGGTATTGTGATGGTTTGGCTAAAAGATCTTGAAAAGCAGCACATAATTCCACATTTAGCTTAGTTTGTCTCACTCAGATTTTAAAAATGTAGTTCTTGTTTGGAGCAAGTGAGCAGAATATATAAAGTTCAAGTTTTTTTATTTTTTTATTTTGTGATTCTTCCTCAGTCTGGGGTTTCGAAGGTTTAACCATGATGACATTCCCATTATGCAGGCTCTGAACAAAACTGTCTTTTTGCACACATACTACATAAAGGTCAAGTCAGTGTCGTGGTGACTGCCTAATGAAAGCATCGCTTCAGCACTCACATCTGTAGGGATGAAAGCAAAAGGGCACAGTTTAATTTTAGTACTTTCAGAAACAGTCATAAAGCTGACAAAACTTCCAAAAATGTTAATGCACTTCTTTGGATAAAGTGTTGTTGTTGTTTTTTTTTTTTTGACCAAATGTTAAAAGAAAATAATAATATTAAGCTAAAGCATGGCATGCGTGTCAAATTTGAACTACTTCTAGAGACTGCTTTATAAACTAGTTTCACAGATTAAATAAAAGATTAACAGCTTAGCTTTTATCTGTAATACTCAACTTTGTAAAATACAATCTTTCCATTAGGACAACACTTCTTCTCATAAATATTTCACAAGTGAATCTTTAAAAAATCCTCTTGAAACAATCCCTCTTTAATTATCCATAGTTTTGGGTCATATGTCATATGATGCTCTTCTCTGTTTGCCTCACAATACAAGTTTTCCTGAATATTTAGGTCTAGAGAACAAAACTAACACTGACGGCCAATTTAATCTCTGGTTAACCATGTCTTTGCCGATTTGGTCACCCTGCTGAGAGACCCAATATGGTTTTGTGGCCGATGCCACATTTTTTGGGATCAAAATGCTCTGATAATAGAAAATATTAATCTTAATAGGAAATCTATAGGGTTCTTACAAATTTATTGCTAACTTAGTAGTGCACATTAGATGTTTTGCCCCATATTCCTCCTTTATCTTACTTACTTATTTATTCATAAAAGCTCAATGTTAGTTTCATCTAATTCTAGCTAAACTAAGCTACATTAAATTCCCTGTAGGGTTAAAGTTCATCATTCATCTTTGTGATTTTAGGACAGAAGAGACATTGTATAGGCAGGCTTCCCAAAGCACCGTTTGTTGTGCTACTTTTTGTTTATAATCCCCCTGCAGTGGGCTTTGGAGATTTTTGTACCTTTTTTAATGTCATGCATGCTGTGGGTGGCCAAAAATCCTTACAAGTCTGCTAAAGACACAACACTTGCTCTACTTGTTATGTTGCTTTTATGTAAGACCACGAAGTGTGAAGTTTAGACTATTCTGCGACCCCCTCCATAAAGCTAATGTTTTCATTTATTTTAGATTTCCAAGAAATCATCCAGCAGACACCTTAAACAGAATGCAGGCCGGTAATCCATCACAACTGTCTTCTTGTCTGTTTTTATTGTAGTCAAAGTTACATTACCAATAGGTGGTCATATTTTTCTAATTCAAATGGAATGTGGTGGCCACAGTGATTCAGGACGAATACAAGCAGAAACAGAAAAAAAAAACTCACTGTGATGGATTGTTCATCTTATGGATGTTAAAAGTTTTAATCTTTTGAGCATCTACTGTTTTCCCCAACAATGTTTTTCCTATAGGGATAAAAAGAATGTGGCGGCGTCGACATTTCTACTGCAGATTTCCTTAAAGACACGAAAGAAATCTCTGAGCAATGACGATAAGCATGAAACTAAAATAGTGGATCTGAGGTGAAAGAGTAGAGAAACTATTGTTTTCAAGAACAATTTGCCCTGTGAAAGCGTTTACAGAGTTTCAGCTATGAAACTCCGTAACCGTAAGCAAACACAGTTTGGAGAGATTGTCTTCTTATTTTGCCTTAATATGCAGCCCTAAGCTAAGACTGAAACATGCTTTAAATGTCACTGTGAATATTCTGAGATCGTCTTTTTATATTTGCTGCTTTATCCTGTTTTGATTAAGTGAAGGCTCCAAGTACACTTGAAGTACTGGGAAACAACTTCATCAGGGTCAATGCAAGTCATCAAACAGTTTGTGTTTAAACAAAAAAAAGCATTATACAGAAAAAATTAAAAGGAACCAATCCCACATTCACAAATAAACAACTTAATGCACCTTGGGAGTCGATGAAGTTGCGCCTGAAACTTTTGCAACTATACTATTTTGATCACATATTACTGACCCAGTTTACTGTGTCATTTTCTGACAGAATTTAGCAAGATAATAATATTTCACTGTATTAAATACTTCCAGGATATGCACAGAAACTGGTTCACATAAGGATAAGTACATGAACAAAAACATTTTTTCAACACCACCCAACCAATGTAATGCAGTCACTGTGGTGAGAGGCAAATGGAAATCAATCAATCACATCCTATTCACTGATAAACCAAGAGACAGGAGCCAGGTCACATAACTGGCCTCATGAAGAAAATCCAATCTTAAATGTGTAACCAGTATAATGGCAGTGCAATAGATGTCAGATGTAACACCAGCAAGTAACACGGTGTCATGCAAAGCAGTTTTCAGAACCATTCACATAGATCTAACGATTGGAGCCTCTTGCCTGAAGCTCCGACAGAAGATAGAACAAGATAGTGTTACCATTTCAGCAAACTCTTCCAACAGTAGAGACAGACTGGACAAACTACAATGTGAGATTATCCAATACGAAGCTGGACAATAAAGCTGCCACAAATTTCCGTGTAATGGCCCGGGCTCAGACTGTCCTTTTCGACTGACTGAATTGATTTCTATTTCCTTCCAAGAAACAACAGAAATGTACTTTCACTTGTCCCCTCAATAATTTGTGCAGCCAACTACTAAGCACAAATAAAAAATGTTGAAGGTTTTAGTGATAAATGTCTTGCTTTCAACTGGAAGTGGAGTTGTTTTATCACTGAAAGGTGATGGACAAACATAATAGACTGTTTCATCCTTTGCTTACAATACAGGTGAAAATATGCTGCATTGCAAACACAGGCAGAACATGCACAGAAAAGCCCATTCAGCCACTGAATCACTGATCGCCTTTTCACATGTAGTAAAAATCTTTTCATTTCACTTGAGCCTGGATCTGTGTGAAGCTCTGTAGAATGTGGCTACACATTATGACTAATGTAAAGCTTTATTACACCTCCATTCATTTGAGTGTGAACAGATAACATCTGAAAATGGTTACATAGAGTGCCCTAATATGCAGAACTCGGTTCCTACGATCTGGCCATGGTAAACCTATAGACAGTATTAAGAAAAAAAAAACAAAAAAACAAGAACAACATTGCTTTCAGTGCACATGCACAGTCTCTTTTATTTCTGTGTTTAAAATCAAATCCATTGTAACCATGAGTTAAATTCAGCTTTTCCTGCTTGTGTTTGGGGGCCCCACTGGGAGATCAGTCATCTTCGCCAGACGATACGTAAGCTCAATACAAAATGCTGACAGAAGTCTCCATGGAAACGTCACGGAAACGCTTCGGCTTCCCATCTTTTCGCCCTGTCACAGATAAATATCTCATAGCAGCACATTCCATTTATAGCAAGTTCAGCATCGAGAATGGCACTGCTGTGACAACTGAAATAGAGGTCACTACGGTTGCAATAAATCATGTATGTAAATATATATATACATATGTGTGTGCATCTATTGATCAATCGATAGATAGATGCATAAACACACGGTTATGTGCATACGTTTACATACCTTAGAAGAATTCTTTATTATTTTTAATTAGGTTGGCACTAAACTTGCCTTTCAAAGTGTGTTAATGTTCAAAGACACAACTTAATAATGTGCATGAAGCTCTTGCTTCAACCAAACATTGCTTCTCCATGTTTGGTTTTATTGCTATTATTAGGCTTTAGGATAATACATAAGTAAAGTCACATCGAGTCAAGTTTATTTGTGTAGCACATTTCAGCAACAAGGCAGTTCAAAGTGTTTTATATCATAAAAAAAATACAGTTAGCAATTGTGAAGCAAGCAAAAAACATCACATTTTGTCAAATGACATCATCAAAATTATCAGTAATACACATCAAATATGTTGATCAATGTCCTACTTACTACTAACCAAAAGCTACTCTAAACAGGTGAGGTTTAGGCTTGATTAAAAGGAACTTAAAGGAAATGCTTCTCCAGGTTTGGTGCAGGTCCTGGGCATTCAGCACAGCCTAGAACCAGAATACCCGAGTGGTCTGGAAGGTTGACACAACAATGACAACAAGTCTTTAATGTATTTTGATGCTAAGCCGTTGAGCGATTTATAAACTAGCAGAAGGATTTAAAGTCTAGTCTGTGACAATATCCTCCAACCTTGGTAGAAAGCCTTTTTCCTCCAAGTGCTCAAACATTCATTCATGTCACATATTAAGGGGATTGAGTGGACATTTAGATTTTCACCCATGAAATGCAGTATGTCTCCAAAGACAGTGACGGCGTTGACGTCTGTCAGTCAGCCAGCGGGCAAAATGAATGATTCCTGGCCACACCACTGCTCATCTGCCACCAGATAGATGATTTCTCCGCTGCTAAATGTCACATCAATATTCACTGCCAGCTAATTAATCTCAGCTCCCATGGAACTCACTGACATCTTACATCCTGTTGGAATACAGATGGCACTATAGCAGGATCTCTGCTCTTAAAACACACACGCGTGTTATGCAGTTTGAACTTTGAACAACCTCCTGAATCCTCGCCTTCTTAAATCTTTCTGGGGCATTCAATAAAAAAAAAAAAAAAAAAAAACTAATTAGAGAAGGCAAAGGCAGAACAGTTTGGCATTCATTCAGTTGCACTCACAGCACAATTTAAGGACAGATGGAAAAGGAAAATACGATTTAGGCCTCTTGTGTTCTGAGCAGCATGTTGGTGGTAAGTAATAGCCACAGTTTTGATGAAGTGGGTATAAGATTACTAAAAAAGGTCACGCCTCTCGTTATACATCAGTTCCTGAATGATATATGCTCCTGACTGGTCAGGATTAAGCACTAAAACTACAATTGTAGAACACTTGTCTAAGTCTGAGCTGCTATTTTCTATAAAGCAGAAACAATTACACACAATTGAAAGGCATGAGTCACTCTTCACCTAAATAATAGATCTGATAATAATGACTCTTATGATGAGCTTGGCTGAAATGTTGTACTGCTAGTGCTATTACAAAGATGTACACAGAAAAAAAAAATGTTTTACCTCTCAACATTTAGAAGTTCAAGAAATTCATTAGGTGTTTTGTAGTAAAAGCCTATCCATGAGCATTGCTAACCATGCACTGTAAAAAAAGGACTGCAAAAAGGTACATTGTTAATTAGAAGTAAGAAAAAACATCTGCACAATAGTTGGACCCTAAAGCGCAGTAAAATCAGTATTTCCCCTCTTACAAATATGCTCTGTTTTTGCTTTTTTGTTAAACTTAAATTATACATGAGACAAATATTAATATCAGATCAACTTTGCAAAAACTAATGGAGTTTTCAAATTAGGATTTCAGCAATGGTAAAGAAAAAGTTTTCCTAACTAACTGAGCCAAATGTGAAAGTCCCTCCTTTGTTATATCATTAATTAACTGAGAGCAGACATATTTTGGTTTTGCAAAGCAGACAAAATGAGCTCATCATAAACACTCAAAAAGAGAATTATTTTCCAGGGAAAGATCACAAACTCTTATTAGGAGCTGTTGCCACCAAAGATGATACATCCGGTTATTAAGTTTGACAGGCAAATGTGTTTTTACATAGGACCAGGTTGGCTTGGTTAGGTTTCTCCCCTAAATAAACAAAGTCATCGTTTGCGATCTAGTTTTATATTTCAAGTCATGTTATCTTTGTCTCAAATCCAATTTTACTTGAGAATTTGAAATGTTTAGGTAAGACAAAACAGTATTTTCCCAGTCACACTACATACATTTATTGTTGGTTATTGTGTGCGTTGTGTGGGGGACGGATAGGAAGGGGGGAGTGCCGTGTGGGTGGAGTAAGGGGTTATGGTTGAGATATTATACAACACTGCAGCACAATTGTATGCTTACCTGTCCTACATAAACTAGCAGTCTGGCATTGAGAGGACACTCATCAGGGCTCAACCAGAACTCTGAGTTATCATCAGACGATACGGAGAACTGGAAATCACCTGCGGGGCGAAAGACATGATCAAAGAGGTTCATAGTGGAAAAAGATCTGGATGGCCCTCGATTAATACATAACAGAATCAGACAAATGCAGCAATTTTAAATAGCTTCAGATGTAAGAATACATCAAAAGTATGGTGCTTCCACTGCCTGTTGCCTTCGACAGAGACGTTACATTCGAATAAAACTCTACATAAAGTTTTTACTGGAGTTGGACTTTTAGTTTAATATTGGTGTGATATTAGAAGAAAGAACACAAATCTGAAGATTAAGGTTTGCTGCTGCAAACTTCAATCTTTTGCCTAAATCTCTGGGGTGTTCTGGCAGCACTGTTCATCTATTCTTCCTTTTAGCTTCGGACTAAAACTAAGGCTAAGCATCACAAGTGCTACGTATAACACCAAAGATATATTTCAAATCCATATGTAGAGTTTACCAAACCGAGGAGAAAGAATTTCTCCTTGAGGAACTATTGTCAAATTCAGCCAGTTTATCAGCCACTGTTGCACAGCTTTACTTTAACTTAATGATTCTTTTTCCAAGTTCGACAAAATATTTTTGACTGCTCTGCTGTAGTTTCAAATAAACACACAGCTAAACTAGATCAGTACAAGGGAATGCTCTTTATATCTAGATTAATTTCTGTGAACCATTTTTCATCCACCATCAGTCAGATTATCTAAAATGACTTTAACATTTATTAAGATGACAGTATTCAGTTGTTTTGGAGACAATCCAAAACAACTGAATATATTTATACTTATTATGTGCTTATACTGTATATAATGAGATATTTTGTAATGAAAATATCAGTACTGTAGTGTTCTTGCACAGAATACTTATGAATATTTTGTAAACACAAGGTCATGAATTGTTTGTGTTTAATGTGTCAATATTACAAATCGAATTTACCCAAAATTCTCTACGGCAATATTATACATATCATTTAAGCATTAGGAATTCTCCCAATAGATTTAGATTAAAGTTCACAGCAAATGTTGCCTGTTTAAATCTACTTAGTTTGCACGTGTGTCAGGCAAGATGTAAATGACGAAGGTGAGGGGCCTTTGTTAGAGCTCAAACTTTGCTGCTGAAAACAGCGTGACCTTCACAGCATCAGCTCAATGGAGCCATACTACTAGTGAAAGCAGTATGAGAGTCTAAAATGAATGGTAATCTAATTAATAGCTTCAGTTCAGCAATTTGTGTAAGGGCACTTGGACATTTGGGGTTTTCAGTTCCCATAGCAACTGGGTTTCAGGGCAGAACCATGAGGGAACCGCAATGAGATTTAGCAGTGAGATTTCAGCATTGAGCCAAGATGAAAATGTGAATATCCACTACATTAGTGGCTTGGAGGCGTTTGGATTAAGAGGGCTGAGGAAATTGCCTGCACTGATAAAGGACACAAGCTCCAAGGCTCTCAGTCTCATATCAGGGATTGAGAAAAAAAGAGCTAGTTACCATCTTTGTATGGGTGAAGGAAACCAAATATTCTCAAGCCATAGTTTTTCCACTTTGGAGCCACGGCTAACTTCTTTACTGTGGTTCTTGTCTGCAAGACAAAGAGACAATTCATAAAACTAATGCAGATATTCAGAACTGTGTACTGAACAATAATCTGAAAGCTTTAACTGTTGTCTTGCTTCTAAGTGTTGCTGTTGTCTTAAGAGAAAAGAACACATACACACAATGCTTTGATCGCTATTTTTTTTTTTTTGTTGAGTTTATGGAGATGAGGGCCTGTGTTAGAAGGAAACCAAAACTAATGATGCAACAAATAAAGAAAGAACAGACGGGATATAGTACTGTAGGAAAAACATTAATGGACACAAGGAAGGAACGGAGGAAGAACACAAAGAAAGGGTGGATAATGGAGATAGGAGAGGAGGAAAAGATAAAGCGAAGAAAGGAAAGACAAGCAGAAGGACACAATATTCAGTCAATGGGATCAGAATTAAAGCCTGGAAAGAAAAGTATTTTCCCATACTCTTATTCAGTATATAAGAACAAGAAATCCAGTTTAAAAGCAGTAAAAAGCAATGAGGCCCATATGCTATTACTGTTTTTTTTTACTGTTTTTTTTACACATTTTGAATGCACAGTTGTGGCCAATGTACACCTTTTGCTGAAGCTTTTTCTTCAGAGGGACAGAAGAAGTGTCAGGCTGTCCAACACTGAAGAAGATGACTTTGGTGGTATAAGCGCACAGAAGAAAGATGTGATCAATGACTTTTCCTGGCAAGCTACTATATTTTCTTTTTTTTTTCTAAGTAGTCTGCACTGTTCCAAAAAGCATTTATGACACATATTTGTGTTTTCAGTACATATTTCATTGTAAATAAATAAAAAAAAATCTTTATGTGTAAATAGCTCATGTTACAATATGGATATCTGTAACCTATAGACAAGTGTGGTCTTTATATGTGTACTTTTTTTCTTTTCAAAGTTAGTGTGTGTGGCTTACATTCAGGTGCGCTCAAAAGTTCAGAAATTACGGTATTTAAGTCATCCAATGAATCAAGAAAAATCCCTCTACTTTTCAGAAATTCCAAAATGTATCTTTCAAGTAATGCATATGCAAATATATTATAAAACTAATTTCAACTCTGATCAGTTCTAGCAAATAGGGTACAGTAATGCTGAAAACTACATGGACACACCCTTTGATTTTACATCCTTGAATATTAATACTTACATGAGGATAAAGAGGGAAGTGCAGGTTCTTTCTGAGCTGGGCTATAGAGGAGCCGCACCAGTCCTCAAACACATGTAGGTTGGCCTGGCCCTTATACTGCAAACACACAAAGAGCAAACAGATTATTACAACAGCAATGCATCATATAAAACTAGAGATTTGTTTTGGTATATCAGCTTTGTGATTGCTGCTTAGGTTGTTGCGTTTTGCCCAGTATAGCTCAGCACCTTGCAAAATTGTCCAGAACCCTCAAACTAGTTCACCTTTTGTAGACCAGCACTAAGTACTGTAAAGTGGCTTAATTATATTAAGTGTAACAAATAGGCATCAGAATTTACACAATTAGTAAACTGAATTCACTTTTGAAATTCCTTCCCAGGATAAACAGCCCATTTGCAAAAGGCCTCAGAGAATTTCAATGTGAACAAAAAGCATCACCATAATCAAAAGACTGAGTATGGCAGAGCTGCAAACCAATAAAGACATCGACGTCTACCTAAACTGACAGGCAAGGAAAGCATTATTCAGCAAAAGACCCAAGAAGCTTCTAGAAATACAGGAAGAGCTACAGATCAACAGCTAAGGTGGTCAAATCTTTCCGCCCCCTGTAGATAAATACCAGGTAACCCGTTACAGACCGAGCAAGGGGCAGTTTTCCCTTTCAGCAAGACGATACTAAAAAACCGAGAGCCAAAACATAGTAAAAACGATCATAACCCTGTTCATGCAGTAAAGAATCTGTGCCAGCATGTGTTAGCTGTTGTTCAAAGACACTTTCCAATCTGACAGAGCTTGAGGAATTGACAAGAATGAGCAAAAATAGGAAGAAATTGCAAAAATGATGGTAGTTATATTCATAAAGCTGAAAGATCTTTACAAAAAACTTGCAGCTGTAACTGCAGCAAAAAGCGGTTCTGCACTGCACCGACTGATTGGAGTCAAGTTTTCATACACCACAGTTTTCATAAATGATTGTAAAAGAAAAAATACTTAATAATTTTCCATCAATTTCATGATTATGGGCTATTTTGTGCTGCTCTCTTAAATAAAATATGAGATAAAACACACTGCGGTTTGTGGCTATAAGAAAAAATAAGATAAGACAATTCAAAGAGTATGAATACTCAAACATTTGAAATTAATACATCTTTGAAAAATGTAACATTTAAGTTCCAGTGTTACCGCTGTCCTGAATAACAAAAAGAGCTCATAAACGCAACAGGAGGGAATGTGATCTGAGAGAGTCTGGAGCAGTTTGTCAAAGGTCATCCCCAGCCTGCAGTCTGACATTTGTCTGAATTATGGAGGGAAATCAGAAGACGCGGTAAGGACAGATGGTGAAAACAGTCTGCTTTGGGGTACTGTTTCCTCCAGCACACACAAAGGTCTGGTCATCCTCAAAAAGAAAAGATTTGGAAATAATGTACTTTTTACACCCTATTACACTTTCAGCAACATGCTTCGTTCAACCAATGTGCGGTTTAATGTAACATTGTAAGATGTGGAGGATGTGATTTAACAAACTGCAATTTTTTTATTTCTTACTTGACGATCAAAACACACATCTACACATGTGGCATCATGTTAATGTGGGACAACAGGCTCAGTGGGCTGCCTCTATAATGCTGCCACAGACATTTAGAACATCACACAGAGCTTGAACAGAAAGCTGGCTCTCACCGAAACGATAATAGAACGGCACAGAGAGGTGCTCTGGCAGATCAAAGCTAAAGCTGGCTTCCCTAGTTTGGCACCATTTCAATTGCTGAAAGTAGTCTTTTTGTGTGTGCCGATGGCTAGAGAGTCAACAAGTGTGAGTCTGTCAAATCAATCAGTCTGGAGAAGGGAAAAGACAACCCAGCACAAAGAAAAGAATACAATAAACATACATACACTGTGCTTCCATGTGAGACATCATAACATGGGTTTATGTACTAAATGCTTGAAGGCACAATTACAGGGCATTACAAACAACATGGAACTGAACAGCCACCTTATTGTTCAGAGAGGATTCTGTGTCCAGAAATAAACACGTCTAGATTGAAATGTATGTCTCAACTTCACAACAAACGCAAAAAAAAGAAGACAAAAAAAAAAAACTTGTGTAGATGCTTCTTGCATGTACACAAGCAGCAATGGGTCTTAAACCATTTTAAAACAATTTATCACTCAAATAGGAAGAGGCCATTTCTCTAAAAGCAATCCAAAAAACCCAGTCCTATGAACTGAAGAACTAAACTTTGACCAATGTGTGAATACATGTAAACTGATTTCTGAACTCTTCCCGAGTTAAAACACTAGTATTGTTGTTTCTAAATGAATATGAACTTGTTTTCTTTGCATTATTTGAGGGCTGAAAGCACTGCATCTTTTTTGTTTTTTTGACCATTTCTCATTTCTGCAAATAAATACAAAATCTTTGCTTGGAATTCATAGAATAAAAAACAATGTTCATTTTACTAAAAGATATACCTATAAAAAGCAAAATCAGAGAACAAATAATTTTGCAGTGGTCTCTTAATTTTTTCCAGAGCTGCATATATATCTGTGTAGGTTTATGTGCATGTGTGAAGATTTGACTTGCAATCCTTATGTAAGCATGGCTTATGTAAATGTTTTAAAAGACCTCCTGTGGGTTTTAAAATCAAACCTTCTTATGCCCTGGCACCTTCTTGTTTCTCCTATTGCCAAATAGTAATAGGCGGGCAGCTTGAAAGTCTCCAAGATTCATTTAAACATATATCAGTGTAGTCCTGGAGCTACTGGCTGTAAATTGAGCTTCCTGCTGGGGGGCACTTGTGTATAATGGACTCGTTTTTACAGGAACAGCAGGGTAAGAGTGATGTCTCTGTTGGTGAACTAAATCAGTGAGAGTTATTCTGATTTTTTTTTTCCTCAACCACTGTGATAGTAATTTAACAATCTTCCTTGACTGTTTAATTGTCCTTGCTTCACCCTCAGAATAATATTTGATATTTTTTTCTCTTATTTTTGTGTTGTATCTCTTAAGGCCTTTAGTCCCACTAGCCCCAATCTTCTCTTGTACTGTCTTGTGTTTCCCCTGGGTTCTATTTTTATGTTTTAATCTCTCCATTCGGAATCTGCCAAATGCTGTCAGTTTCTTCTGCCTTTAGTCTTCCTTTGCTCAGCTGTCAGTATACCACATCTGCTTTTATAAAGTTCTTCTCCCAATTCCTTTTATGGGACAGGGGCATAAGAATATTCTCACAACAAATAGTAAGTCTGCATTTAATTGAATTTCTTGAGTAGCTTTTAACACTGTGTCTGAGTGAGACATGCATTCAGAAATTGGATGGTGATCCCAATCGGTAGATTTTTTACATGGTCAGTTAGCAATACAACAATCTTTACTCTGATCAGTGAACATACCATAAAACTACCAGAAGACCCTGCTGCCTACATTCTGATTTGTGGTTACTATCACCAAGAGAGGAAGAGCCAAAAGCAGAATTGGAGTCTGAGAAAGACTGGAAATGTAAGGAGCTATAAAAAAGACAAATGTATTTTCTACAAAATGTCCAGATTCATTCACGCTCCTGTCAGGCTGAGAGAGTAAAAGACAGCGAGACTTTCAGCAGCCCACTAAAATGATGAACAACAAGGTTGCCCTGGTTTATTCTCTTGAGCTTTCAGCTTGTCTGTCATGGAACACGACAAATTTGAAAATGTGGGTAAAGTGTTAGGACACCAATCTATATGGAAGACAAAAAGTAGAGTTTAACATCTACATCTAAAGTTTAGCCCTCCGATATTGCTGGTCATTTCTGCTATTTCCTTTTGAAAATGGCGTAACTAAAAGTAGGTATACTATGTTTCTGAAATAATTGTATCTCTTGTCTTGTACATTACTGTGGTCAAATACGTATCCTTCAGTTACAAAAATAAATATACTGGACAAGTAGGAGACAAAAGAAACCCCAGGGTTTTGAAAAAAAAAAACAACTTGCCTCACAAACTGTATCTATGATCTTCCTTCTCACTTCCAAATTTGTGTGAGCTCATCTCAGCACATCGTCTCCACAGCTCTCCAGTATCTGCTCTCTCTCTCCATCTGGTCTCACCGTTAACCAGCACGCAAACAAAACATTTATTTTTCTTATTTTCTCCTTCTCTTTCCTCCAGGAGTCTGTCTCTCTTTCTGAAAATCTGGCACAGCCTGCTACACTCCTGCTGGCTCTGAGGTACAGACAAATGGCGGCACGGTGCATCCACAGATGAGCTATCACACCAGCTGACACTGTTAGTCCCAGTAGGAAAGGAAACATAAAAGATGACATTCCAGGCAATAGCTACAAGGGTATGATACATCTTTAGTTGTTTTGAGAAAGAAAATTTGTACAGCTGACTCAAAATGTTTACATTTTAGTAAAAACCTTTCATTATTAAAAGTGAACAAAATCTAATTTCTTAAATGAAGGAACGTGCAAAATTTTGAAAGGACAAAATACTTCACCAAAATTTCATGTAATTTTGTAAATGAGGTTAGATCAATATTTTCTCCTGGCTTTCACAATGTTCTTTTAAGGTTTTGGTTGAATTTTCACTTTTTTGCAGTTGACCAATTGACCAATTTTTGTTTACTTATTGATTTTATGTTGACTGAAACCATGCAAGTCACTCCTGAATCAAAACTTGCCAGCTGTGAAAGATGCAAATGTCAACCAGATTAAGCCACGCAATGAAGCTAAAGAAACCAATGTTCCCCGCAAACAGCAGAGAAAAATTACTATTGTCCAAAAGGGAAGACTTGCAGATGCTGTCCTGAATCCACCAGCTTGTCTGCCTTCTACCTCTTTGCACATTTGCTGTCATGGTAGCTAGGGCTGGATCACACTGAGAATGAGCAGGAAAGCACCCAAAACCCAAGGAAAAAAATCAAGTCTATACCCTAACCAATATTTTTTTTCTTTGAAAAAAAAAAAAAAAAAAGAAATATTTAGACTTGGTAAAAAGGTCTGCACAAAACTGTGCATTTGAATAGAGAGCATTCACACTCAGTAAGAAAATAAAATGAAAAGTTCGCAGACAGAGGAGAAATATTTTTTAACAAGTTTAAAAAGTTTTCTGGAATAAAATAGACTGACTATTCACAGTGTTACAGGAACAGGAAAACAAATTCCACCGTTATCAACCACCACGACAAAGATTTATATAATCTACAATTTGTCCCATGACCACTTCGATTCTGTAATGCCAAGGATGTAGCATAAAGGAGGTGAGGATGGTTGCACTAGATACCTCTCACTGGGAAATATGAGGCACATTCTTGTATTTTCTGGAGAAGAAAAAGGGAATGCATCATTACATTTCGTGGACATGTAGTCTTTTGGTTGGACAGGCAGAACAGTGAAGATATAAAAATATCAGACCTCCTCACACCTCACATTAAGTTAGCATGAGGAGGGAATCAGAGACAAAAACATCAGATTCCACCTCCAGTCTTGTCACAGGTTGTATGATTGAGGAGACGAAAGTGACTGTTGCTTCCATATGAGTCATGTGTCTGTGTTGAGCTTCAAACTCCTCCTCACTTCCCTCCTAACGGGAAAAAACTGGTTGTTGAAATCATCACCAGGAAAAAATGATTAAATAAAGTCACTTCCTTTTCAGGAGGTCTTACGGGACAGAAATGTTTGCCCTGGTATGTCTGTCAACATATTTATTGATCTCTCCTTGTGCTCCCTTTAGTTTTATTCAATATGTACTTCACACTTGCATTACTCTTATATTGAAATCTATTTATTTTGTCTTTTAGTATCACTTTTTCTCAGCTTCTTACTAAATGAAATGGTTGAATTTGCCAGACCCCTGTCTGGAATGACAGAAAATCAGTTTCATCTTAGTCTGCATCTACTGTTTGACTGTTTAAAAAAACAGCCAGCAGCTTCCACTCACTGAGATGAGTTTTCATCTCATCTCAGTGCTCATGATATGTTGGTGTCCTTGATCGACGACACGAAGCAGAGTATCAGCACTAATCCTTTGTCCTCTCTGAGTGAGTCCACTGGTTGTGGTGGAGCATTCTAATGAAGTCATCAAACAAAGAAAAGACAAAATTTTATTCTGACTTCAAGTAAGCTAGAAATAAATAGCATTTTGACTTTTATTTTCCTTTTGCAATAACTGAGTTTCACTGAGAATGTTGGACGTCAATGTAACCTCTCCTAGGAGTTGACAGCTGGCATTCAGCTCCGTTCTACTGCAGCCAGGCTGAGTGTTTGTCTTTCACAGTGCCAGCTTAGTGATCCATCAGCCCTCCACCATCCTAACTGTAGGAAAGAAGTCCTAAAGTGGTTTTTCCCCTAACCTGGCCTTGGTTTAACATTGTATCAGTGTGAACTAGAAGAAAGTTTGAGATCATTATTCCTCCACACCTGACCGTTTGAGGCAAACTGATATAGTGAACTGCATTTTCCATAAACACTAAGGCTCTTCCTTATGGTTGAACATTTTGGCCAGTGGACTTTGCTAGAAGTCTTGTGGTTGGTTTAGATGGAGCAAAGGAAAATTACACTCTGCTATCTTTTTCTCAATAAAAAAAATCATTGCCTGTAAGTAGGACCATGATTGTTTTCTCATGTTATTAACCACCCCATCAGTCTCCACAATATGCAACAGTAAAAAGAATTTTATTCCAGAAAACAGCTCTAGTTGGGAGTTGGTACTTTTCAATTGAGCCAAAACAATTGGGGTGAAGCTATGTAGAGGAAATGTGATAAACACTTCTGATTGGAGAACATTTCTCAGGATTACTTTTTTACCCATCTTAATTTAATCTCTGCTACATTTAATATTTTGTGTTCCTGTTAAATATGTGAAAATTTTTAATTCATAGATTTTTGCCCTTAGCTACTTGTAAAAGCAGAGCAAGAAAATTTGTCAAAGAAACGAGACACTCTGTGCAACCTAACGGATTAAACATTTGTTAATTTTACACATTTTCTTTGAATTTGGAAACATTTTGAATCAGTTTCAGAATGCAGATGTTGTGAGAAAAGTTAAAAGTTATTGTTTGCGGCTGCAGAACATTGGGATCCCAATGAATGTTTGTTCCTTTGCCACAACAGGAGAGATGTGAATTCTACAACTATAAAAGAATATTGAAAACATAAATTCTAGAGGGAAGGTAATTATGGTAATGGTTTTGATGCTCAAAGGGCAGTTTATTAAAATAAATTGTAAAAATACATCTCGAGCTATTTTTTATTTGTTTGATTTTTTTGCCTCTCGGTGCAAATTCCCCTTACCTGACTGAAACTGCAGGACCCACTTTTGTGATTTTTCCTAAACATTATACGTCCCTCCAATGTACAATCGAAAGGTAACAGATCAATAGATGAGAAGTATCCTCTAGTTGTTAAATCAGATGTCACATTCCTGCTGGCAGGAGGAATAGAATGGGTAAACATGTCTTAGTCCGCAGTGAAAAGCTAAATAAACATCACAGATTGAATGGCAGCAACGACTGCATCCTGATACTAATGGCTTATTGTGTTACAAACAATAGAATACTGCAAACCTGAAAATAATTAAACTTTAACTTTCACAAAGATAATGCAGCCAAGTTAAAAAAAAAAAACCTAAAGAACTGGAAATCAAGATTTCTTTTAAAGCTTAATAGAAAGTGTGGCTCATTGCATATATAGTTCATAGAACTTAGCGCACTTTACCTTTGTGCAGCAACGTATGTGTAATTGTTCATTTGAATTCCTGATACATAAAACTATATACTAGCAATTATACTTTTTTTCATGACTGTAGACTTGGAACCATATAGAAAACTGCACTGCTGCTGACTCCAACAAAGAAAGCTGCATTATATAAAATGTGATAGTTTATATGCTGCAGCATTTATTTCCCTTAGAAGACTGCTGTTCTGGCCATTTATGTAATGTTTGCACCTTGTAATTTAAGTTAAGTTTAGATCCAAAATCTGTAGTTAATTTGAATTGAAATTGATTAGATTATGTTGGTAATTGGTTAGACCCTCCCATTAATTTGAGTAATTAAAACCACACGGGGGCTTGGTGGAGAGGATGATTTGGCCAATGTCTGGTGTGTGGATGGGAGGTTTTGGTAAATGATTTTTTGACCATTT